>JADGKA010000530.1:0-18457 GCA_027604605.1 Borealophlyctis nickersoniae
GTTAAGGGGGATCGGGTTTTTGGAGCGGGAGACTGGGGAGGAGACTGGGCGTGCGAGGATATGCGGAGTTTTTTCAGTGGAAAGTTCGAGGAGTGCTTTAATCGTTGAAAAACCACCAACTCACCCATCGAACGCAAGTCCGCAAGCGAGCCGGAAGTATTCTCGGCTCCTTCCACACCCTTCTGTTTAAATGGCGTGGTCGACCTGCGCGGCACTTCCAGACTCGGCTCCACGCCGACGCTGGGGCCAACAACATGCCCAACATGGTGACTGAAAGCAGGGTCCATCCCAAATAAATGGGGAACGCTCGATTTCCTCCTCCTGTGGGACTTATGCGGTTCCCGGCTAAACCCAGCGGGAACCACACCGGCTTTCGGCTTTGTGACGATCTCCATGAGTTCCGCGTACGCTTCGTCCTCGCTGAAGTCTGAAGAACTGTGAACATCAAGGGATTTTGTCCATGAGCATATCGCATTGATAGGATAGTGGCCCGACAAGACCAAGGCGCATGTTGTCCGGCCCAAAACGAGAAAACAAAATTCCAAGAAAACTCACTCATCGCTTCCCCAATCCGAATCTCCATTCTCGTTGACCGGGGTCAGCGGGCCGGTTGCAACGGCGGGGAAAGTGAACCCAGACCTCACATTTCCCACCGACTTGAGCGCCAACCTTCCCGGCATGACCGGGTGCGAAACCGGACTCGAAGTTCCAGCAAATTTTGACGAAGAAGTGAGCACAGCCCTCCGTAACGATTCTCCCACGTCGGCCGTCTCCCCGGCAGCGGGGTATTTAGCCGCCACCTGCGGTGCAGGCGTCGAAGCGTCCAGACGTGGAACCAGCATATTTGTCGCTGGAGCCGCCACCATAGGTTTGCGAGGAGCAGGCATAATGATAGTATGGCGGTCGTCGTGGTGGGGGTCCTCGTGGGGAAGGTGGCCGTCGTAGCTTCTGGTACGTTCTGTAAACCAGGGTGGGCGGACGAATTGCGGGGTGACCAGCACCGTTGAGTCAGCCACAGGCCCAACTGAAGGGGGGCGGATGAGGGTTGGCATTGTACAGGATATTATCTAGTGAGTGACTATAATACAAGAGTGAAGGACCCGTGGAATGGACGGGTGCAGTGTCCGTGAGAAAGTTAATGGCCGAAGTGGAACAAATTGGGGGGTTGGGTGTGAATATGGACTCGTCTCGTGTGTTTCGAATTCGGCGGCCGAAAGTTTTGCGCTCGACGGCGTGGTTTCTTGGCTCCATCCACTTGCACACTGGATCCGGTTTGAGTCGATCTCGGATGTTCTTTACTCGGAAGTTTGACTGCAACCAATAAGAGTCAAGCCACGCATGAGCCTGCCTCCACAGAAAAACCCCTGCGCTGCCCTTTTCCCCACCGACACCCGGCACTTCGCATATCCACCACCACCGCCGCCGTCGTCGCGCGCCCCCCCGTTACCCGGACTTGTACTATATAATCCCCACGTCGCCAGCGACCAGTCCGCCCATCGCTTCCACTTTGTACATACATAACAATGCTCATCGCCGACGTCCCTCCCCGCCCTTCGTCCACCGACTGTGTCAAGATGTTCGCGTCGCGGCACAACTACCTCTCCGCTCCTTCCACCTTTGAGAAAACCGAGTGGATCTGGTTCGACAAACCTACACCCACGTCCTCCCGCGTTGGTGGGTCCAAAGTCAAGAAACTGGACGGGGATGGGATCGTGTGTCCGTGTCCTAGGAAGGTCGCGAGTTCCATGTGTCTTCGTCAGAGGTGAGTTCTTAGACTACGTGCGGAAATACGAGCACGCTCGGATGCTAATTCATTGATTCCACGAATAGCTACGAAGAAGCTCGCGATACGCAATCTCCCACCAGCGAGTTGCTCGACATCTTGTACGCAAATTTTGCCACGCCGCCAATCGCTACTGGAAGAGCTACCCCACAGTGGATGTCTCGCAACGGGAGCGGCATCGTCTGTTGATTTATGGTAAGCGCGCCACCTCTTGTTTTAATCTCCCTCCTTCACCCTAAGCTAACCGCAACTCTCTCCTCTAGCACATACTTGTCTCCATTCATACCCGTTCCTATTTTCCCCTTTTGTCGAAAACTTTGTTCATACTGTAAAACCAACCACCAACCAACCAACCACCATCACAAACCATCACGTAGAATGTAGTTAGTTCTCTCCCCTTTGTTTTAGAAATTTTTGTGTGAAAACCGGCAAACAATCAGCAATTTTGTAAATACCCCAGCGGGATTCTTTTGTGGGAAGGATGGAGGAAGAGGGCATTTGGAAAGAGGAAGGGGAGGGTGTTGACGAGGCAGGGACTCTGGGGTCCCACCATTTTTTTGTTTATACGTAAATCGAGAACACTTTGGAATTGTGCCCTTTTTTTTCTGTCTGCTTGCTTCGTCGAGCGATTTCCTCTGGGATGTGGAACAGACTCGCACACCGTGTGTACAGCGCGGTTGTTTTCAATGAACCGATGCTGACAGAAATATGTGCAACATTGATACTCGTGGAATGCCTAACACGCATCGAAGGAACCCACTCGTTCGATAAGGGGCATTTCTTGGGAACATACGATAGTGATGCAGGGAATCATTGTTAGTTTTTATGTTTCTTAAGAACAAACTCGGCACTTTCTCAGGTAGTGGAGCCAATGAATTGGGCGGTGGTTCGCAACACGACGACTTGGGCGGGTCAAAGACAAGGTCGTGCCATGCGTCCGTCCAACACTGAACTTGCAATCATCCCATGCCCATCAGAGACTTTTTAACTGCTGAGAAAATCAATCTCGGGGAAGCACCCCCGCAAGAAAATCACACATTTTCCCTCCCAACCTCCACCGCCCATTGACGTAACACTCCACACTCCACAGTGCACCCCCAAGGACGTTAGCCCCTACCCACATCCTTCAAATAAAGTCCCCTGGAAAACACTGGTTCAAAACGCTATCAAATTTTCGATAATTTGGCACATTTGATGAAGCAGGTCCGAGTTTGAACAATACGTGTTCTTGCGCCTGTTCACACGGATTGAGTGGAACCCTTTCTTTTACTGGGACGAAGATGTGACCCAGAACCCGAGGCAAAGGACGCTACACCGCCCTTTACTCCCGTAAAAAATTATCTGCATTCGCAGGACAGGGCTTCGGTGGAAGTCCAATGGGTATCCTGTCATGCCTTGGAAGGTGGAGGAGCTTCATGCAAGGGCCCGAGAGAGGCTGCCGAAAAATCGTCCTCTATGGAGAAATTAAACACAACGACGGGAGCAATATGCAAGAAATGACACGAAAAGAGAAATCGGTCAAAGAAAGATTTGCGGGACAAAAAAGGTGACCCCGAATGGCCGCTGGACGAGTGACGAGTGCGAGATGTGAGGATCGAACTCACGACCTTCAGATTATGAGACTGACGCTCTACCGACTGAGCCAATCTCGCATGTTGCTGTTGGAAAGGCGTCGCCGTTCGTCCTTTATATAGCAAGAAGCATTTTCTTACGGGATGATTACACAATGCTCATGCGAGTTTCATAAATTAATCGAAAAAGGAACGAGTCTTATGTAGTGTAACACCAATTAATCGAAAAAGCATAAATTGAGGAGAGCAGTGACCGCGCCACGTCCAAGCACCCAAGCATCTGCATAAACTGATTGCATGGTTGCATTTGCTTAGACGCTTTGACTGCTTGGGCCCCATCACCGCTCCACCACATGACATCATGCTTCCACCTCATTCCTTTTTTTCGCCTCCTCTCAGCTATAAAAACCCCACCTCCCCCGAGATTCTCACCATCAACCGTCTCATCCAGTTCCCTTTCTTTCAAAGTCCGAGTCATTCATAGAAACCACAGAATCTAGATTCAACTCTTTGCCGTGTCGTCTGAACCACGTTGTTCAGAAGTGTGCAGGGAGTTCTAGCTGGATTTTCTGTGTGTTTCCATCTAAGGCTCGCGATTTTGCGTATTGTCTTCTCCCTTTTTGTTTCCTTCTCCCTTTGACAACTGTCTCGTTCAACCGGTATGTTGTTTCAACGTTGTAACGCGGGGCCCGCTTTCCCGCCTGGAAACAGTTGAGCAGGCTACTTACTGTAGTTTTCGGCTCTTTGCATGGTTGCCTGCCTCCTCTTCTCACTCGGGGATGCAGGCGGTGTGCATGGTGTTGAAAGCTGCCGTACGTAGCTTCGCTTGATTGTCTTCGGGAGGGAGAGTGGGGCCTTTTGGTGCCGTCTGTACCTCACTTTCTTTTTACTAACCAGCTTTTCCCATCCCCTTCCACGTCCCACAGACGTTTCCTGCTGTGACAATACATCCCGGACGGTTGAGCAAGCTACCAATTGGTGACGGCGGGTACCTGCACGGGTTTCTGCAACCTCTTCTCCTTCGGGGTTGCCGGAAACTCTTTGCAAGTACCAATCGCAATCGGTTCGTAGCTTTGCTTGATTGTTCGGGGTGGTTTGTCGCACCAGACCCGACACGACACGACATGACGCGGAACCAACGGTCGCTCCCCAACAGTTGAGCAGGCTACTCGATGAAACTCTCGTTCCTTTGCATTCTGTCCGCCACTTCTTCTTTGGAGTTGTGGGTATACGTGCATGGGTGTGAGAGGTTTGCCGCGTAGCTTCGCTTGATTGTTGGGGTGCTTCCGTTGGTTGACGGACGATGCGAATACGAATGCGACAACCTCACCATCGCCAACGGTTGAGCAGGCTACTACGAATGGTCAACGGGTGACTGCATCGGAACCGCGTCCTCTTTTGCTCTCTTGTCGGGGACGTGGTTTTGTGCGCAATTGCTTGCTGACTGTGCGTCGTAGCTTCGCTTGATCGTTGGGAATCGTGTGGTTCTTGTTGGGGTGGAACATGGAGATGGGTTGTTGTAAATGCGTTTTTGTAACATAAATACATCTGTTGGAATTTGAGAACTGTGTCAACGCATTGGATTCACATCTGTCGCAACGTTGATCGAGTGAGACGTTGATCGAGTGAGCAACCAGTGTACAACTTGTTAGAATCCTAATTCTATTTGAAAAACTACTTGTAACGAACTGGCAAGCACCACAATCACTCAGGAGTCCTCATCCTCACTCTCCCCCAAGTCAGAGTCCTGACTTCCTTCCGAATCACTGTCGTCCCCATCCGACATGCTACTTCCAACCCCATCGTCTTCTTCCTCAACCCTCCCACCCTTCTCTTTTGCAACCATTTCACCGTCCTGTTCAGCAGCCTGACCGACCGATACCTGCGCGGATGGAGTTCCAATTTGCATATCCGTTTCCATCGCACTGTCTGTTTCCGTCGGCTGGTCGTTGCCGGGTTGCGGACGACTATCGTTGCCTTCCTTTACCGTCTCGCCGTCCGATGCCGCTTCAGAAACCGAAACGGTTCCACCACACTTGTAAGTCGGGTTGCAGAGGTCAGGGTCGATGGCGAGGAGAATGTCGCACATGACGGTGACGATGCGGGCTATTGATAAAATTCAGAGTGAAGAATAAAAGGGTTTGACGTAACAGTGGCATAGATTTTACCTCGTGAATCCACCAAATCGCTGCGCAGACTTTGCAATTGATGGTCTATATCATCCAACTTTTGCGACGACTTGTTAGGTTTGGCGGAAATAACATAAGAAGGGAGCTCCGAGTTACCTCCATGTACTGTTTCAAGTTTTCCTGCTCGTCTTGCTCGATCTCTGGAAGTTGAGCTTGGTTCAGCAACATGTAAAGGACAGACGCAGGAACACACGTAATTACCCTGGCAAGCCGCAAGAGCAGCCTGGATATTTGCTTCCGCCTCTTGTTTCTGCCGGTGGAGGCTTCAAAAAATCGAAGATCATCCATGTCGAAAATTGTGTACAATCATACCAGCAAAGCGTAGTCTGCTTGTTTCGGGACTATCGCCGGCACTGGTGCAATCTGCCTGTGAGTCTGCACCAGCTGTAACGGAGGTGGCCGGTACTGCATCTGCTGGGGTACCCGTTGAACGGGGATCATGGGTTGATTGGGAATGTTCCCTGCATCTGGCAATAATCAAAGCAACGTGAATCCGTTGCTTTGTGACCTTTACGAAAAACAGGTAAACCGGTGGACTTACTCAATCTTCCGTCGGGAGTTCCTATGCTGAAAAATTGCTGATGACCGACACTCTCCACTGGTTTGCTGACATGTACCTCCCTGCGGAAACGTTCACCCTGCTGCCCGACTTGTGGCTCCGGCGCTCGAGGAGTAATAATTTGGTGCGGCTTTGGAGCAGCATCAGCCGGTCTCAGATCGTTTATTGGCGAAACAGACGAGCCTACGATTGCCGGAGGTCTCGGCGGTACGCGCGGAGTTATAACGTGGTGCGGCTTTGGAACAGCATCAGCCGGTCTCAGATCCTTTGTTGGCGAAACAGACGAGCCTACGATTGCGGGAGGTCTTGGCGCCATGCGAGGAGTGAAAAGCTTTTGCGGTTTGGGGGCGTTCGCTGCTGGAAACGGGGTATTTGCTGCTGGGAATCTATTGGCGTCCGGTCTCTGATCGTAGTGAACAGGTGAAACAGACGATTCTGTGGATGGAAAACAGAGCGTCTGGTAAGTGACCTGCTTTTGAATTGCCGTTTGGAAGCATGCATCGAGATTACCGGGGAATTGGGGCGTCATGGGGATCAAGCTCGGAGACGGCAAGTACTCCTCGCCTGCGCACGACGTGAATCTGATGCCGGAAATTGTCGGATTTACTGAGACGTCTTACCATGGGGTTGAGCTACTCCCGTCACCGGCTGAGTGCCGGCGGCTGCCCGAAATTCTACAATGCCATCGTAAGTACGCTGAAATGTCAGTCTACTCGTTCCTTTACAAACCTGCATGCGGCTGCGACAACGCCGGGCTTTCGACACTGCCCACAGGCAAAGAGTTATTCACATCGGAAGCAACTGGCTGCGCAGGCTCCTTTGGCTTCATCACGCTCGCAAGATCAAAAGAAGACCCCGAGCGACGCAAGGGTCGGAACGAGGCACTTCGAGGTGCAGTGATTTTCATCATTTCGAATTTCCGGAGTGGTGGTGCTGTTTTTGAAGAATTGGAGGTTTTAGATGTGTAGAAGTACTGACAGCCGATGAAGTTGATTTGTACCTGGCTTCTGATTTTCTTCCGTCACCTTTGAGTCTTGGTTAGCGATATTCTGTTGCAGACACAAGTACATCGGGAACAGTGTACCGTGGGTTCCGCATCCATACTCGACCGGACGGGAGGCTGATACGTCTCAGGGTTGGTTCTTTGATTCATTGGCACGTCAAGAGAAGCAGAGAGATGGCTCGGTATTTCGCTGGCTGCATTCGGCCGTTGCTGAGCGACAGGATTTAGAGGACCATGAGGCCGACTTGGATGCGGAGGTATCCCTTTCATGAAATTCTCTGAGGACAGATTTGGAGCATCTGCATGCCCTGGAATTGTGGGTATAGAGCCGGACGGCGCCGTAGTAGTTCCCTTTATGCGGCATGCGGCAAAGTATGGGCTCTGAGTACCTTGCTGGCATTTAAACACCGCGATTCATGGCAACGCAATTACCTGGCCAATACCCATTCCTGCACTATGCTGCTCCTTGCCATTCGAACCCATTCCAGCATTCCCCGATGCACGGACATTGTTATCCCTGGGCAACAGAGGCACTGGCTGGCGTGAAACGACAGGCCGCTGAAAATTCATTCCCGTAAAAGACATTCGACGCGGCCCCGGGACCGTCCCGAAGGCGTTTTTCGGGGTGGGCTGGGAAGCGGGTTTCGGATCTGTGGCAGAGAGAGTCGGCATAGTGGATGCCTTAGGAATAGATGGAATGGTGACGGGCGTCTCTAAAAAATGAGACACTGTGATATCAGCAAGTGAATAACATTTTTCAGCTGCTCACCCAAACTCACCAACGCTCTTGTCCTTTGCATCATCCCCCATTGGTTTGTTTCCACCCTCTGTCCCAATATTCCCAACACCAGGTCCGTTCCCACCACCCCGTTGCAAAAACGGCTTGAATCCCGCCAACTTTCCCACGCCCTTGATGCCACCATCCTTTGCACCCTTGAACGTTCCTGGGATAGGCGATGGTTTCCATTTAGAAGATGGCGGCGGCGCGGATTTGAAAATCTGCTGAAGGCCGTCTCCTGATGCGATGGGTTTGCTCGACCCGAGGATAGAGTTGATGTCGAAGAAGGGAGCTTTTGGTGGGGTTGGGTCCGGGGTATCCGCGTGGGACATTCCGAAGATCTGGTGGTCGCGGACGGAGAGACAGTGTACGGAATGCAAAGTTAGTAGCGCAGCTTAACCCGCTTTTAATGCAGAATACGTACGTTTTGTATCGTCACTATCGTCCGCGTTGAAATGGAGGACAAGATGAGAAGATGCCTGAACGATGGCGGGTCCGGTATCCCTTCCCAGCTGCGCCACCTTCGACCCCAACTTCTTCAACGAATCTAATCCCCGAATCTAGTCTCGATACGACGAAGCAACTATGGACTCGGCTTCAGGCGACGAAACTACCGAAAAGCAAACCATAACAGGCAACGAAAACGCCGAAACGAGAAGCACCGAGAATGACCGTCTGGTGATGGGTCATACAGAAGACAAAAGCGAGGGGAAAGGACGCGAAATGAACGGAACCGGAACCGGAACCGGAAATGAAACGATAGATGCTGGGGAAGTAAAAGAAAGTGGGGACGGAAGGAAGCCAATGGTGACGGCAGCAGACGCTGAAGATGTCGAGAAGGTGAACGGGGACGGCGGTGCGCATGCCACGGAGACGTTTACGGAGCTCGATGGTACTACGCAGACTCTGGAGAAGCTTGAGGCAACAGATGAAGCAAAAGGGCAAGCTGGAGCACTGAAGCCTCAAGCCGGATTGGGCGATGGGAATGCTGGCGGTCAGGAAAGCACATCAGACTCGCGGCAGCAGACCCCGATTGTACCAGCACCAATTGAAGTCAGGAAGCTTGTATTCAATTTCATCCGCTCTCAAATTTATTACGTCCTCATCCTGTTAACATTCCGCGCCCTCGGGCAGACTGGAGGAAATATCCAAGACGACTGGTTTCAGCGCTTCCGTGCAAGCCGACGGCGCGAAAAAGACGGTGCACAAGATGTAATTGACAAGGGGAATGGTGGTGTTCAGGAAGGCATATCAGACTTGCAAGAACGGCATCCGGGACGGATTGTATCGGCACCGATTGAAATCAGGCAGCATATTTTCAGTTTCATCCGCTCTCGGTTCGATTACATTCGCCTCCTGTCAACATGCCAGGCCCTCAAGCGGGCTGGAGGAAGCATCCGAAGCGATTGGTTTCGGCGTTACTGTGCAAATCGATGGTACGAAAACGATGAGGAGACGCCACGAGACAGCAAGTCCCCTATGCACCGAGTGTCAACCGCCTCGGCCAAGAATTTGAGTTGGAACTTTCGTCACATGGAAGTCATCGAGACTCTATGTAAATTCGACGAAAATTTGGACGCCGTCGAGACGCTAGACTTCAAAGAAGCCGCCGAAAAATTATTCGAAAAGGAATACGAAACCTTTCGTTCCCTTCATGGCGTTCCGGTATCTCACATTCAAACCTTTTCCCGGGTTTGCGGTGAGCCCGGCCCGTTTTTGCCACTTGCCACAACCCGCGATCCTTTACTAGTATCAAGGCAACTGGGACACTTTTCGCTCAATGTTTGTGTCAAATCACCCATGAACCTCTTCGAAGTGGGCGATCAGATTCCGGTTATGTCAAAACTCTGGGGATATCGTTCCGATAAGGAACGAACGAAGTGGCTCCACTTGATGGCGATAGATGCGATCGGAAATGTCCTCTTTGGAACAATTTATTGGAAGGTCACTCTTCCGAGCGGCAGGATTGTTTACGACGACGGCACCCTCAGCAGTATCTTTTCAAAGTACACGTGGAAAGTCGTGGAGGGGGACCACTTTTCAGTGATGCTCGAAGACTGTGTGCCCAAGCACGATTTCCATGCACTGCCTACTCAGGCACGGAGTCATATCCCGAGGGCCCACTTCTACTTGAAGCACGGTAACCCGTTTATGGAGTTGTTGGGAGGGCAAGTGCTTCCATACACGTTCCACGCAGTCGTGTGGAATGTGGAGCTTGCAGCCAAGTGATGGGATTTGGCGTGGATGGTGGCATCATACGCACGCATGCCAAAACAAGCGGTGGATGAGGACGGGGTGAACACAAATCTGCGGCAGTTGACACGAACAATTTGTACTTGCTGCATCGACCCGCTCAAAATAAAATTACACCAATCAAATCCTGCCCAATGCTCTTCTTCCTTGGTACCTATTACCCCCGGCACAGTCCGCCAACTCCCACAAAAGAAGTTATAACCTTCGGTTCTGTAGGCAGCGTCCACCCCCAACGCCATCCGCATCCCGTCTCCCACTCCCCCCTCCACGCTGAGCCGTCTGCACCACCCCGCTCAACTGCTTTTATACCATGTAACTTGAATGATATTTCGAAAGAGTGCATCGGTTGGTGTCCAATTGTGAGGTCGCGGGTTGAATGAACCAAGGCGGACCGAATCCAGGATCGCGAATATCAGCGAATGTCTAACTTAACGCACATGCACTTGGACCTTCTAGCAGCTTCCGTGCACCGTTTGTATTTTGTGTACAATTGATCGTACAAACTACCCTTCTTTTTTGAATGTCGAGATTCAGCCAAGTGTTTACGAGATACAGGCCCGACGATCGTTGAGTTTGGTTTTCTGGATACCGGGCACTTGAAACCGGGTGAAATGCGCAGCACACAGACAGCAGAGCGACATAGATGCGTTTTTATTACATACAACCACTTCTTTCTTTTTGCGGTATTCCAAGCATGCACATATGTGCTTCAGGTTGAAAAGTTTGAAAATACCCTTCCGCTCAGCCGCTTGAAACCCACAAAAATTCCACAGTTCAACCCGCAGCTTTTTGGGTGCCCTGCGCGTTGCATGATTCTCAAGCTAAAATGATCGAGACAAACACAGCAGAAGACTGAAATGGACGATCAAAGTCTGACGTTTCAAAGGGTGGCAGCATGCGCGTGGTACGTTCCGTTCTAATAATCTAAATAATCTGTTCTCGTTTGCTAGAGACGGCAGGGTCGCAGGTACCCCGATTTCCACGTTTCCACTTTGCAAACAATAGAATGCTTTTTTTCCCGGAACGGGGCGGCTTGAGGGCGGGAAAAAAACTGCCCTCAAGACTTGTGGCGATATTCGCCTATTCGTCCGTTCGCACGACAACCTGCGTGGGACGTTGTGTTATTCTCGCTAATGGTTGAAGCTACGATATTCGCACCACACTCAATTTTCGGCTTCCCGATGGGGGTAGAAAACTTAAAAGAGTTATGCATTATTTGAGAGCGCTGCTTAAAAAACTGGGCAAAAAACAAGCACCAAAAAGTCCATGCGTAGCGAGGCTCAATGATTTCGACCTCCACGCGTCCAATTCAGAACGTGCGGGTTTGAGACTTTATCGTCCCCTAGATGCATTTGAAAGCGACATCTATTACCTCAGTTTTCTCCCTCACACGCGCAGAAGGCAAAAAAAGGGCGCATGTAATCAACAATGTGATTGGATACCACCACGGGCTCCACACCGCACGACTGACCCCAGATAGGGCAAATCGGAACGTCGCTACTTGTATGTTTAGGACAACGACCATGACCATCACCCCTTCCATGGTTATGATAAGAACTCTACAGTAGTCTGTCCAAACTCCAACAAAAAAAGTTCTTGGTGGAAGGACATCGGAAGGGCTGAGTGGATACCGTTCCAATACCCATTGACCTGTGTTCGTTCTTTGCGGCTCCATGGATGCTGTATCATTCAGGTTACCCTTCCAACAGATTCAACCAACGCATCATGTGCGTATTTTTCAATACACGATGGGACTGGGGGAAGGTGTTTACTTCCATTGAAGGGGGCACATGGCAGAAAGGTGGAAACGCTGCATTTATACAAGGTGCTTTCGGTGGGTGATCTCTCCACGCGCATCTTTGGAATTGCAACTCACAGCGTTTCTTTTTTTGCGTTTTGTGCTTGGGTGCAATCGTACCTCGACTTGGACTGGAGTACTGTAGGTATCCCTCGAATGGATACCGTCTTTTCCAACCCTGCCACCCTCCTTCGTTTCTTTTCCAATTCACTAAAAGATTTTTTATGGGGCATAAGTTAGACAATTGTGTTAAGAGTGACAGTGAGCCGCGGCCAGAGGGACATGTGTTTCCAGATATTCAACACGTCCCCCGTAGGGGATTCAGGAGAGTGAATCTTTTTTTGGTAGTATGCTGTACCAATGGTTGTAAATGGCAGCAAAATAAACGAGTGCACATTATCTTGTCCAAATAGCGCGCCGTCGCAACTACGCAATGTCCGACGAATAATAAAGAAACATAACAGTCGCCCCACATTAGTCGAAGGACATTTTTCAGCAAATGAAGTGAATTCTGCAATGTGGATGCGTATGGTAGCGAAGTAAAGAGGGGTGAGTTATCTTGTCCACAAGAGCGAGCTGTGCGGACTGCGCAAATGTCCGAGGAAAAAAAAAAGTGAACGGTGCCAGTATCCTGTGCCAATGCAAAACATGAAACAGCAAGGAACCCACCTCCTGCAAAATTCAGTATTTTCAAGTACAAAACATCGAAAAACGAGAACGGAAGCAAGGTTTTTATCTACCAACGCCCACCACCTTCCGTTAGACTCTTGACCATCCACAAAAAAAGAAGATTTCGAAACAACCCAACGAATGAGCAAGAAGTCGATCTCTCTCCCCTCATCCAAATCGGCTCAAATACTGCAATATTTCATGACCTTGTTTCCGCATTTTTACTTGGAGAGATGGAGCGACCCCGGACCAGGTCAACATTTGACGCGGGTGGGGCCGCCGGGTTGGTTCCTTTTGGGTCAACGGAAGACTTTACCTGGGTGGCAATCCCTGGTCCAACAAGGAAGTGGATTTTCGTGATGTGGGCGCTTTTTGCCTTTCGTTGAACCCTCGAAGGCTCTGTGCTGTGTAACCTCATACCACCAAACGTTTCCCGCCACTCAAGTCTGGTTTTCATGTACATTTTATTGGTTCTCTCTCCTTTTTCCTGCTTCGGGTCTTCCAACCCACTCCCCAAAATCCAATGTTTACATAAAAAATCAACCCCATCCCTCCACACATCCACACCCATCAAAGAAACGACACCTCATCATACTCCCTCGACCCATGCATAACCAACACCGCCAACAACTCCTTCACAAACTCCTCCAACACCACCACATTCCTCAAAAACTCCGCCTCCAGGTCCAGTTCCGCGGCGGGGTCGGGCGTGCCATCCACCAACGTCCATCGTTTCCGGTTCGTCCCCGTCCGTCTACCCATCCCGTCGCTGGGGTCAGCGTCACCCGAGAACCCCGTGAAGAGCTCCTCCCGCGTTCGTTCCAACTTTTCGTCATAGTTGATAACAGTCCTTTTCTTGTCGTCGATTTCTTTACGGAGGCGGAGGATGACTGTGTGGAGGGATGTGACGCCTTCACCGAGAAGTAAATCCCCGCTGAAGAGGTACGTGTACAGCACGGGTTCGGGGGCGGTGGCGAGTTGGGAGAGGACGCCTGTGAGAGCGAGGTTGATTTGCATGCTGTGGCTGAGGAAGGTGGAGAATTTTTTGAGGAATTTGGAGAGGGTTGGGTCGCGGGAGAGGTGTTTTAGTTGGTCGAGGACGCGGGGGTCGAGGGTGTGGTGGTCTAGTGGTGGGGTTGGGGATTTCGGGGTAGGCGTTAGGGAGGAGGAGCGAGGGAGGATCTTGAGGTTGAGGGTGGCGCCTTTGGGCATCACGCGGCCGTAAGATGCGACCATCTTTTCGGCGTCTTGGAGGTAGGCTTCTAGACTGTTTTCTTGCCCTGCTGATGGGGCCTCTGCTTGCACTAGTGCAAAGTATCGTGATACGACGGCGACGTGCTGACGTACGTCCATGATCACTGGTGAGCTGCGCTCAAATAATAGGGGTGAGATTCCTTCGGAGCTGGCTTTGCGGGGAGGTAAGCGTTCGATGAGGAGGTGGAGGGCGCGGCTGCTGTGGCCTTCGAGGAGTGCGTGGAAGAAACGGAGGATACCCGTGACGACGTCTTCCGACAAGGAGTTGAGTTTAGATATCAGAATGTCGCGGACTTGCAACTCCATGTCGCCGTTTGATGATTCGGCGTGGTCGGTTTCGTCGTCCCCTTTGAGAAGGAAGTTGACAAATAGTTCTGATAGTTGGTCTTCGCGAATGCTGTCGAGCATTTGTTGAATGTAAAATAGGGTGGCAACGGTTGTCCCATTGAAATCGGACGCCGTTGTCAGAGATGCTGTGACGGCGTTGTCGAGGAAGGTGGTTTGAAGTTGTTTGAGCATAGCGGCCGTAATGATAGGGCTGGGACATTTGAGCAGCACTTGCTGCACGAATTGAAGCAGATTTAAGAAGGACTCCATGTCCTTTGTGAAAGTCTGCCATGCATATCCGGGACGCGATCCCGGCGGAACCGGAGCGGGAAGACTTAAAGGGAGTTGCGAGAACAAGCCGCCCAACCCCGCTATCGTGATCGTCGGAAAGTCACTTGTGGCGATGTACTGCTGCAGATCGCCTTTCGCCAACTCTAACAGAAACATGCAAGACGTGCGAGCGAAGTCCCCTCGTTGTCCCTCCAAATGCACGTATTGCATCAGGTGATCAAATAACGGGAACTCAAACTGTTGACCTGTTGCGGGTCGTGACGACAACGATGATCCCGGCGCCGGCGACCCAGCTCGCGCAGGTGACGAGCTCCCCGCTGCTACAACAGACTGTGCGGGTACGTTTTTGGGTACAAAGTTTTTGGTGAAGAAGATTTCAAGCAGTGGCGGGAGTTCGTGGATCTTATAGGCAATGTTGTATTCCAGCTGAAAAAGGTAACGTTTTTAGAGATGAGCCATAGACACTTGTGCGGAGGCACAAATCAGACCACGAGCATACCTCCAACATGTCATCCTCATACTTCTTATCTTTATCCGTCAAACAACTCCGCATCAGTTTTAGAGTAGCTCGATGAATCGAACTTTGAAACAGAATCTTCCCGTCCAGCAAACTAATCAAACTCGATAGAAAATGGATAACCTCGGATCTGAACCCTACTGGGACATCGTCTTCCGATATCTTTACAAGGTATCCCAGCACATCGTCGTTCAGAAATAGCTCCGTACATCGCCCAGTTTCCTATATTTCCATATATACGTGAGCTCATGTACATCGCCAATGGCTCGCGGTTTTCAAACAGTATATTATCATATTCCGTACCAGTCCATCCCGCATAACCGCCTGCTCCTTCACCAGGATATCCAGAATTTGTTGCAAGGCATTAGGGATATCTGTTTGATCGACTCCCCTTGTCCAGTTGCTTTCCAGTTGGTGCTCGACTAGGATATCATCCCATGCTCTTTGAAACTGCAATAAAGAGACGAGAACGAGCATGAGAAACGTCGACCGCACACGGAACAAGGACCATGCGCACACCCGAAGCCGACCTTGTGCAGGGAGTTACTAGTTCTCAGACGAGCCGGGGATTGCTTTAGGCGAGTTACGAAGCGGTCTAAGAAGTCGTCCATAGTAAAATGCAAGGAAGATAATAATAGGTAGGTGTGGGAAAGTCGTTAATGACCTTGGGGTTTCCTTATTCGAATGTCCCTTCGCAAGGCCTGTTGCGGTTCCCGTTGTGCGTCGGCTTACGGTCGGCTTACGGTCTCCGTGGCGCAGCATCTGACCAAGCCACATTGGTTGGGTTTTTCTTTTGGGCGACGACGGGTGCTTTCTTGTTCCTTCCTGCGCATCCAATCTCTCACGGCCAATTGGTTCTCAATTAGGACTCAGAGATACTAAAAATCAGACGAAATGGCTCCCACGGTACGTTGACCTTCCTTGCTACGAACTCTCACTCTCCAGGGTTTGCTGCCCTTGTCGGACCTCTTGCCGTAGCATTTGCAGTGGCCTGGTTCGGCAACAGAAGCATGTCACTGGAGAAAAACAAGCGACAGAGTAGCCTACTCTTCCCGATCCCTTTGAGAAAAGGACGGGGAGGGGCTGATGGTTTGCTCGACAGCTTTGATTAAATCACCCCCCTTTCCGCTCTGTGTGGAATCTCTTTCTATTACGATAAAAACAGAAGAAGGACACCAAGGCCAAGAAGGCGCCCGTCAAGTTCACCATCGACTGCTCGTCCCCTGCTAACGATGGTATCCTCGACACTGCCACCTTCGTAAGTTTTCCATTTTTGCCGCTTGTCGTTGGATCTGAGTACGATTTCAAGATTCTCATCCGTTTGTTTCTTCGAAATTCTACAGGAGAAGTTCCTCCACGACCGCGTCAAGGTCGGTGGCCGCACTGGCAACCTCGGCGAGGCCATCACCATCGCCCGTGCCGCTGGTAACCACTCGTTGACTATCACCGTCAGCGGCAACACCCAGCTCTCTAAGCGCTACCTCAAGTACCTCACCAAGAAGGTACGTTGACTTTCGCTACGCTTTGGTTTCTGTCAGAATCCAAAATCTCATTCTTCGCGTTTGCTCCATTTAGTTCTTGAAGAAGTACCAGCTCCGTGACTGGCTCCGCGTTGTCGCCTCCTCCAAGACCGCCTACGAGCTCCGTTACTTCAACATTGCTGAGGGCGGTGACGAGGAGGACGACGAGTAAACTCGTCGCCTTTCATCCACGAGAACAAAGAAATTGCGCTTTGGAGGAAGGGGGACACTCTTGGGCGTTTCCTTTTGTCCAACGTTTGTGGGGGAATGTTTTGTTTCCACATGACCGTCTGATTTGGCTCTTACATTGCAACGTTACACACTGGTGCGGAGTGTACTCTAAAAAAATACAATGGTGAAGGTGGTGCTTTGTCATCGACAGTCGTTTTGTGTTGTTCTGTGTGTGTGTGGATATTGTATTGATGCCAAACGCATGTGCGGAATTTACTGCTGCGGTTCACCGTTGTTTACCGGCACTTCTCATATGACATGATGAATCCATTCCTGTCCGGCACTGCTTTTCAGTTGACATAGATGAATCGCAACCATTGCAATTATATACATAAATAGAATCTACAAGAATCTAGAGGTTCTTTCTAAACCCGCTTACCTCCAGGGGAAGGCCGGCACATGGCTCCACGAGATGCCTCACACCCTATGCGCATTCCACTCCCTCCCTCCACGCACAATCCCACTCCCATTGAGACTCCCCATCCCTCTCCACGCCACACTCCCGAGGTCCGTCTTCCCCGCGGTCCCTGTCCCCGTCTCCATCCCAACATGCAAACTCTCCAAACTCTTGGTCTCCATCTCCGTCACTCCATCCCCCCTAACAAGCATAGAACTCCTAAACCTCGACAAAAAGTAAAACCCGAGTATACAATGCACACCCGCCCAACTCTCCGAAAACTGTGCCGCCTCGTCATGGTATTTCCCCAAGGAGGGTACGAACGCCGTACTGCACCACGCAAACACTGCCAGGACGTCTGTGATGATCATGGCGGTGAGGAGGCGGACGAGGCGGGTGGATTCTGTTTGTGGGTCTAGGCGTGGGTGTGTTGAGGAGTGGGTGGTGGAAGAGAGGGAGAGGGTTTTTGTGGTTGGTGAGACGGGGGAGGATGGAGGGGAGGAGAGTTTGGAGTCGCGGTCTAGGGACCGGTGGATGCGGCGGAAGGTGATGACCATGAGGAAGGAGATGGAGAATTCGGTGATGGAGATGAGGGTCCAGTAGAGGGACTGCCGTGGGGGTGGATTGTTAGGCGAACGGTTTCGTGTATGGAATGATGGTGCAGGTCCAAGACCGATAAACTCACCACAACTGTCATAGCAACAATCCGCATGACATCCTTCTTTTGTCCCAGCGCGTAAAAGTACATAAAGTTTGATGCTATTCCAAACGCAAAAAGGCATCCGATGCCGAGACGAGCGCGTGGGATGAACGTGTCTGAGAAGCGGAGGATGGGTTGGAAGACTGAGAAGCGTTCCAGGCCTGCTAGGATGTAGAGGGCGCCTGGCGGATAGTTTGTGCGTTAGGAACGATTCCACTCTCCCACCTTTTGCAAAAAAGAAACCCCATTTGACAGGCCCACCACCTACCACACAAAATAAACAAAAACTGCGAAAACCCAAACAAAATATTCCACCCCATCTCCCTACTCCTCAGCTCAAACGTCATAGCCGCCACCCGTCCCTCCTCTTCCGTCGGCGGACTCGTCAATTTCTGATAAAGCACATGTATACCCAACAAAATGTGACTCAACCCGAACGCTGTGAGCATCCCCATGGAGAGTTTGCGGAATAGCGTGCGGAAACCCATCGGGTGGGACGCCCATTCTCGTGCTTGGACGAGGATTCGGATGGTTGTGAGGAGGATGACGAGGATGTTGAGGGATTCGGTGAGGATTTGGAGGAGGGAGAGGGAGTTCATTTTTGCGAGAATGAGGTG
>JADGKA010000531.1:0-18452 GCA_027604605.1 Borealophlyctis nickersoniae
CGGCGGCCGAAAGCCCAATCCACCCCCCGGGGGGGGTTTTTGGAGGTAATGGGGGATTTGGGTGGGGGGTAGCGGGATCAACGGCTGTTTATCAAATACATTTACACATTCTGTCCCATCACGACTGTAATTTCTTGTGGTGGTGTCACCACCGCAGCGTCATCACTGTTTGTTTTGCATGAAATGTTTTCAAGTTTGGGATGCTGCTGCTCCATTCACCAGAAGCGCCTCGTGAGAATAACGGCACTCCACATATCCTTCTCCTTTCAGTGCCACGAATGCCAGTCCGTATGAGCAACTTGGGTCAGTTTTGGATACCGAAGCGATCCATCGCACCAAGCGCGCCACATCCAACCATGATTCCATAAGTAACTTCCACACCGACTACACTCCAGTTACGGCCATACACACCAGAATACACCGGATCCCGTCCGATCTCCGAAGTTAACCTGGTGATGGCGCAGTCAGTACTGTGGTGGGGGACCACACGGGAATACTGCGTGCTGTAACTTTTTGCATCTTACGGCCCAATGGGGACATGGCGACAAGTCATATCTTTTTTGCGAATGCTAACATTCAGGATGTTTGGGACCTGTGGGACGAGGACTTGGGGCCTTGATCTCTTGAGTGGTGCGTTGCGACTTCCTACGCGACCCGCGTTTGCTCAAGCATCATTTCGGGTGCCTGTAGTGGTTTGCGATTACATAAGCAATACGCCCTGCGCTTTTGCGCTTGTCATTATTCCTGCGCTTTGGGACCTCAGGGACTACTTTCGATATCCCCATGACCAATAAACCGACTGCGCAACGGAAACTTCCGCCGGATCATTCCGCATTTTGGGTTATAAAAGGAGCTCCCTCTCCCCCTCTTGTCCCGCGTCTTTCTCTTGTGTTCGGTCTGCCCTTGGCTTTTCTTCTCCAATTCGCATCCCTCCTTTCCCATCCATCCCTACGCTTTCGACACGGACACCAAGTCTCCTCTCCTCGCTTTCATCCAAGTCTCTCCTCGCTTTCATCCCCGCCACTACGTCGACGGACCTCCAGCACCTCCAGCAAGCACCTTCACCAGACCTGCCATATGTCTTTAAACTGGGCCGGGGTGTGGTGGTCAGGGTAGCACTACCTCGTCAGGCCTTCGGGTTTCAAGTGTGTGCTTTTCTCAGGTCACTCAAGCTCGATCCATCCTCAAAAATCCGACACGCGACGCGCTGACAATACACCAGTCTACTGTCGTAAGCTCTCCATCCAGTCTTTCAAGCTCTCCACTCACAGACCTATCATATGTCTTTAAACTATCATATGTCTTTAAACTGGGTCGGGGTGCGGTGGTTAGGGAAGCACAACCTCGAGAGGCCTTCGGGCCAAGAGTGTGGCAGCAGCACAGCTCAACCTTCAAGACTTTCTTTGTTCAACTCCTCCACCTCCCAAGACACGACCCACCAGACCCGGGATGTCTATAAACGCGTCCAGACTCGGGATGTCCTAAAACGCGGCCCGGGGAGTGGTGGTCAGGGTTTCCTGCCTCGTTAGCCTCGGCGAGTGGTGTGTTGATGTCTTCATAGCGTTCAGTGTGGGTTAAACTCCCTGCTGAATGGATAATTGTTTAAGGACGCTGGTCAAAATGGTGTGCTTGGATCTTGCTGAAGCGAGAGTTTCAAACCCTGAAACAGCATGCATGTGTGGCCAGCGTCATCACTGTTTGTTTTGAATGATAGGTGTTTTTCATGTTTTGGAATGCTGCTGCTTCATTCACCAGAAGCGCCATTTCGGGTCCAGCAGAAATTCAGTAAACAGTTACTTACAGAAACACCGCGCAGTAAGCGCATGCGATCCAAGTTCTGTTTCTGATGCCGGGACAGCAGGTTCATTCAGTGACAAAGTCAGACACGAAATGCAAGTGAAACAGTAATCATTCGATGAAAAACAACCGATTGCGAAAGTCCGGATCCCAACCCTAGCAAAAGTTCTGGTCCAATGTTCACCACCTAATCTCAAAGTCCTCATCAATCCTTACTCCGTCTACCTCTATCTCCAAAACGTCCCCTTCCCATCTCGGCCTCCCTTCAATATCAACACCACCGCGTCCCTTAGCGACGCATCGCCCATCCCAACCCGCTTTCTTCTCAACCCCGAGAATCTTGATTTTGTTCACTTTCGCCCAGGAATCTGGCACCCTCCACCCCGTCCCATCCGTCCGATACGACACGCCCGAAGAAACCAGCGTCCCCTCCCGAACATCGAACGTCACCATATGAGCATCGACACCCATCTCTGGATCCCTCGTCTCCCCATCGTCGAGGTAACACTGCCCGGTTGCCTTTCCGTCCGAGGACAAGGCAACAAGGATGTCGTAGCCCCCAAGCCTCGTATCTTTTAACGTCAGCCCGGGCTTGGAATGAAGCGGTAAGACTCCACCGCCACGGTAATGGACCTGTACAGGTGTCGTATCCACATCATCGGCGAACGTCACCAAGGTTTGGTCTGTCGGCACCCGCGCGCCGGTCCAAGCAGAGTACCACACATCCGTCGGCGGAATGTAACCTCGATTCGGTCCCTCCGGGTCAACACAAGGAGAAACCAGCACGTGGTCTCCTATCATAAACTGCGTCTCGACTCCTCTCACGTCTTTCACTGGCGGATACAGGAAACACAACGGCCTCAACACGGGAGTTCCCTCCTTGTGACCGAGATAGAAAAGCGTGTACCAGTACGGCACCATGGCGTACCGCATGGCAAGGTACCTCCTCGACACGCGCACGGTGGACTCATGCACGTACGGTTCCTGCCCGGGTGCACCGGTGATGTTATGGTTCCTCGAAAACGGGTAAAAAGCGCCCAAAGCCATCCACCGCGTCAACAACGTTTCAGACGGCGTTCCGTTGAATCCGCCAATGTCCGGTCCAACCATGTGTATGCCAAACATTTGGAACGCGAGGGTGCCGGGGATAGAGTATTTCATACTTTCCCAGGTCGAATGGTTGTCGCCGAGCCAGTGGGCAGCGACGCGGCCGGTGCCTGCGAAGGTGCTTCGGGTGAGGATAAAGGGACGGCGGGTTGGGTGGAGGGTGGTGATGGTTTTGTGCGTCGCCAAGGATTCCATGTGGCCGTACAGATTGTGCGCGTCGTATTCGCGGATGCCGGTGTGGTGAAGAGCAGTCATGGAGGTTGTGCGAGAGAAGAGTGGAAGATGGGTGCCAGCGTTATTGATTCGGTAGGGAGGATTAGCGTAGTCGAATTGGTACAACGGCTGGTTTGAGGCTGGGGCGGATTTGACGCCCGTTTCGATGGGAAAGATTGTGTCTTCTTCCGTAGTGCCGCTAGAGCCAACGTTGGTGGTGTCGTCGTCGTTCAGGCTCAGGTCCCCGTCAGGAAGCTCCAGGGTAGGGCCAGAGTCAGTCGAGCCAATCAGTTGGTGCAAATCAACGGGGTTGTTGAATCCATCCTCGTGGATTTCTCCATTTCCAAAGTTGGCGAGCTCATTCATATCTATCCAGATACCATCAAGATCGACCTGGTCCAACCACTCGCGAAAACACTCGGTCCACCAGTCTTGTGTCGCCGGATGAAAGAAGTCAGGGAATTTGACTTTCCCAGGCCACACTTTGCCGATGAAGTCTGTCCCGCGCTCGTTTTTGAGAAAGACGTTTTTGGCGATGCCGGTGTCGTAAGGAACATGACCCGCTTCAATCTTGATGCCTGGGTCAACAATCATTACGACTGCGATGGACAGAGAGAAGAGAAGGGCGACTTGAACAACCAGTGCAGCTGACCAGAACAAAAAAATACACAAAAATTCACGTTACCTTTCTGACCGTTTTCCCTCACATTATCCACAAACTTCCTGACCTCCGCCACAGGCCACTTGTCTTCATCAAACGTAAAATCCTTATACTTGTCCATATAATCAATGTCAATCCACACACCGTCCAACGGGATCTGATTCGCCTTAAACTTCTCAACAACGGTCTTGACATCCTCCAACCGCTCGTATCCCCACCGGCATTGGTGGAACCCGAGCGACCAGTATGGCATCATGGCCGGTGGGTGGATGATGGTGCTGTACTGTTGGCAGACAGAGATTGGAGTTGGGCCTAGGAGGATGTAGAATTCGAGGATACCGCCGATCGGGGTGTAGGTTATAGTGTTTGGGTTGAGGTGAATGTCCATCGGGTTGCTGTTGAGGAAGAACTGCAAAGAATGGGAGAGACAGGATGGGTCAGGACCGAAGAAATACAACTGAGCTTCATGATCAATGATAAGACCCTTTACCACTCCATGTGCCTGGCCGTCCGGACGGATCTCCATGTACATCGGATGGGCTCCGTATAGGTTTTCATTTGGCGGGCTCGCAGCATCTATAGCGAAAAGAGACCGTCATTCAGCGTGAAGCGTCTGTGTTCACATTGTTGCCAAATCCTGCAAACTTACCTCTAGTAAAGATCGTCACGCAGCTTCCATTCATGTTTCTCCTGAAAGACCCCACCATTTCGCCGAGCCCGTACACGTCCGACCCTTCTCCGCCAACCCCCGTGTTGGAAAACTCGATATACTGCGGCTTAAACACCAGGTCCTGAATTGCAAACTCAAATACCGGCACTTCATCATCTGGTTTCTCGCCAAACCGCGTCACGCGAACCACATCCCTTCTACCGACGTCTCCACCTTCAGATCCTTCCACCCTCAAATCCACATCATACAACCTTACAGAAGCGTCATACCCTTCCACGATCCCAGGTCGCGGAAAGACTTGGTCGGGAACCACCCATCGTGCGCGTTCCTTGTCCTGAATCGTGACTTTGACGCGGAACTCGCTTTCCAAGTCGATCGTGAGAGACAAGTCGCGGATATCCGGGCCATATTGAGGGAGCGGGGACGGGGAGGTTGACGCAAAGGTCAAGTCCGCTTCGATGGTGGTTGTAGAGCGCGTTACGTTTGTCAGATTATAGGTTGGGTGGTGCGGCGTTCGAGCGTATGGGGTGGAAAACCGCGAGGGCCCAGCGTGAAGACCGCGATGGGTACAGGGCTTAATAGAAGAGTAGGCAGGGGGTGGGGTCGTCCCGCTGTAGATGGGGAATTGTTCGTTGGGCGGACTAATATTTGAGAGAGTTGAAGAAGTAAGGTCTTACATGTTTGTCCGAACAGGAACGCGATTGATACCCATGGGAAACGCAACCAATCCTGTCCGTGCGTACCTGGCTCCCGCGCAGCACCATGGAAACGGCATGATGGATAAAAAAGAAGCTGGTGCTGAAGGAGTCGTCCGGGGGAAGGAAAGTTACCCTGCACGTATCCTGAGGGATCCGGGATCTGAAGGTGGGGAAACGACGCTGGAGGAAGGGAGAGCGGACCCCCCTCCCTTTTATAGTCGCGAGGACGCCGCGGGGCGTCGAAGCAAAAGACCCCACAAAGCTCGTCCGTGCGGACCCCTGCTGTTTGCCACAGCACTTCTTCTGTTCTTTACAGAAGTTCCCGCCGCAAGTGACAAGAGTGACGACGGTGCGGTGGTGGCAAAGGAGACGCGTTTTTTGCCACACGCTTGGGCTGCTTGGAGCGACCCCCTCGACCCCTCGACCCGACGTCGGCCGACGCTCTCCTGGCTCCCAATTAAATTCCTGCAATGATAGGCACAACCTGGGAGGGTTTATCCCGCGAACAGACTGAAAAGGTGGGGGGGAACAACTGCGTCCTTGACTTTGAAGGGGGAAGCCGACGACTGACTGCACCAGTTGGACATCAGTTTGAAAAGGATGGATACCTCGTTATCCCAGACTTCTTCTCCCCGGAGGACTGTGCCAATTTGCGCGGCAGAGTCGAAGAATTGCTCCGGGATTTTGGTAGGGAATTAGGGTCTTTCAGCGTCGGTGGTTACCGCAAACTTCTCACGAAAGGAATTCCGACAGACGTGCAAAGTCATCCAACGGTCAAATTCAGTACCGGTCAGAAGGTGCGCCCAATGTCCTTCCCGTAGTATCTCGCCTGTTTCTAACTGTAAGCATGCGGTCTTGCCAGTCAGAACATATTGGAGACGAATACTTTCTCTCGAGCGGGGACAAAGTTCGCTACTTTTTCGAGGAAGACGCTTTTGATGAGCGTGGAACATTAAAAGTTGACAAAAAGAGGGCGATTAACAAGATTGGGCATGGTATGAACGGCTAGTAAGCGGAGGTCGGCTACACAGTCGACGAAGATGGACGCTGAAAAGGGGGTAACCGAACCGGAAACCAGGACTACACGAGCGCGAACCATTATTTCGCGAATTCTCAACTCGTCCTCGAGTGAAGGGGATAGCAAAGTCTGTGGGTTTCAGAGATGCTCGAATCCTACAATCAATGGTGATTTTCAAGGTAGGTCTTTCAAAGGATATGCGTGCCTGCATCCCGTTCCGCCATCTGAGCCTCCTGCTATATAGCAACCGCGAATCGGAGGCAGAGTTCCTCCCCACCAGGACTCAACATTCCTGTACACGGAACCAAAATCGGCGGTGGGTCTGTGGTTTGCCCTGGAAGATTGCACGCCGGAGAACGGATGCATGTGGTTTGTTCCTGGGTCCCATAAAAGTGAGTTTCCTTCACTGTCTGTTGGCCCATGTAAAGCTGTACTCCCTCGTCGAACTCTAATGTCTGCTGCAGCCGCACCGGTTTACAAGCGTTTTGTGAGGAAGCCAGAGGGGAGTGGAACGATGTTCGTGGAAATTGGTTCACCGGTGGAGGATCCACCAGAGAGCGCATATGTCTGTGAACCGTGTAAAGCCGGTATGACCTCCATGGTTGTGATCCTACAACATACATTCCCTCACAAAGCATGCAGGTACCCTCGTTCTAATCCATGGTTCCGTGCTTCACAAGTCTGAACACAATCGCTCTGAAAAGAGCCGGTGGATCTACACGTTTCACATGATTGAAGGAGAATATGACTATCCCAAAGATAATTGGTGAGAAGGAGAAATTGGCAACGCTCGAAGACTTCACGACTCAATTCCTGAGTTTGGCATTCACAAATTACACAGGCTCCAGCCAACGTCCGAGACGCCCTTCACGCAACTTTTCGAAGTGAATGTGAGCGCATCGACTGCAACCGACGAATCCTACATGCGCCTCAGCATAGACCAATCCCGCCTCTCCATCCCAGTCGACACGGCGTACTGCGTCGGCGCCACCTTAGTCAAAGACGGAAAAGTCTTATCCACAGGCTACTCCCGCGAATTACCCGGAAACACCCACGCCGAAGAATGCTGTTTGCTCAAACTCGACGATCAAACACAGGCAAGGGGCGCGACAATGTACACGACCATGGAACCGTGTGGAGAGAGGTTGTCGGGAAAGACACCCTGTGCGCAATTGTTGCTGGATGCGGGGATTGCGAGAGTCGTCATGGGGATCGAAGAGCCTCGGAAGTTTATTACCGACTGCTCGGGTGCGGCCTTGTTGCGGGGCAAGGGCGTGAGGGTTGATCATGTTGAGGGATTTGAAGGTACCTTGAGCAGAAAGTCATTTACCCGTTCCTCAATGGGCACCGCTTAACAGGGTTCAATTGCTAGATGAATGTTTGGCTCCCAACAAACACCTTTGGTCCAAATGATAGACAGCGTTGGTTGTCATTGTACACGCATGTATGGTATTGGCAACAAGCCGCACCGCTGATCGACATGCGCGCAAACACAGTTTCTTTTCCGTGGTGGCGACTTGTACGGTACCCTTGAGCTTTCTACTTCTTGCACGCACGCAATGTCAATACATTTTGGCTCTCTCTCTGTTGCTCCTTTTCATCAGTTACTTAATGTCGTGGCTTCATCACTGACATAATACTTGCAGCAAGTTAAGAAATTTCAGGATGCCAGTTGAATGATAAGATGCGGCCAAATGAAATACTATTTCAGGTGGTATTCAGTTGGCTTTGAGACTCAACGACTTCAGCGGCAACGTTCCCTTCACTGACAGCATGAGCGTTACCGAGCGACGAGCCTGTATCAACGTCACCTGCCGCGTCTCCAACCGCAACCCCGCCGTCCACAGTCGTCCCCGCACCTTCTGCCTCCTCTACAGCTTCTTCCACCACCGTACCCACGTCCCGCGGAACACGATACGCTTCCGCTTCCTCCTCCCGCACCGCCGTCTCCTCCACAACCCACCTCTCCAACGCCTCCCCAACCCTCTTAACATCCACCTCGTTCCTATCCTTGACACTCCCATACACCTTCCCCAACCCCGCAGCAACGCACCCAACGACCCCGCTCATAAACACCCTACACACCTCCACAAACAGTCTTCTACTCTCGTCACCCCACAAATCCCAATTCCCTTCTCCAAACTCGGCCAACACCCCCGCACACCCCGTCAACGCCTCGGTCACAAATTGGGCAAGCGGTGGGAGGAGGGAGATGAAAGGCAGGATACGGAGTTCATTGTAGGATGAGAAAAAGGCGTTGGTGAGACGAGCTAGCGGTGGGTAGGTGAGGAGAATATCCGGTGGTGACACCACATTCGTTGATAATGAGGATGAACTCGACGGTTTAGGTATGCTGGCGCTGCCGATGTATCTGGACCCGCCACTACCCCCAACAACAGCTCCCTTCATCTCGGATCCGCAGTCAGCGGCCCATTCGATAAAATCTTCCACTCCGTCTTCCATTTTACTCTTGACGATCCGCTCCACGGCGGACTCGAAGCGGCTTGTCAAGAGCCCTCGGAAATCGGTTCCGACACGGCCGAGGGACATGCCGTAGTACATTGTGTCCGTGAGAATGCTGCTGAGCGAGGAGACTGTACTTATAGATGGAAAATGATTGTCGAGGGTAGTGAGAAAGCGGTCCATGGTATGCGTGACATACGAGGAGAGAATGGACTGGGTTGCATAAGGGGTTGGAACGTCGAAGGGTGCATCTGCATTGGCGCTCAAATCAGCACTACTTGATGTTGAAGGGAGTGGGTAATGATGATGCAGATCGGAGAAAATGTTGCGATATTGCACCAGGATATCCATGAAGTGCGTTCGAGAAGTTCCCACGTATTGCTTGAGGTACTCGACTGGATCTGTTTCATGGATATCGTCCAGCAAACCCCTCAAAAACGCGTCGCGCTGCTGCAAAAAGAGGATGCGCAAGTCCGCCTCTTGGAATGATCCCATCTTCTTTAGATATCCAATCACGCTAAGGCAGAGCGGTAGTTTGACGGGTCCGCGCAAAAGAGCCACCAGTTGGGTGAGCATCACGGATGCAGACGCAGATACCTCATCCGCCACTGATTTGATGAGAGTCAAGTCTGGATGACGGTCGGCCAGGCGCGCCACGTAAGACTGCAAATCCATGGCTTCTGCATAGCAACCAGTTCTTATGAAGGTGTCCACCAACTGTGGAATCTCCAGAATTTCCAGCAGCCGCTGATGTTGCTCCAACACCGTCCCAATGCGTTTACGACGCTTTAGCACATCAGTGCTAGCATCGCCAAAAGATACACAAGATGCTTCAAGCTCTGGCAACGCCGAATCAAGGGTGTCGATGCGGTCTTCAAGGGTTGAGAGGGTTTTGCCAATTTCATGGGTTGCGGCATTTGCGGAGAGAAAGGAGCGATACTCGGAAAATGCAAGGGCGGATAGTTGGGTATTGGCGTGACGGGACTCTTCGGCGAGCAGTAGAGGCTCTCGGCGAAGCGCGTCGAGGGAGAGAGAAGTAAGGCGGGTGAGATAGGCTGCATATTCGGGATCAGAAAAGGTTTCGAGGGAGACGGGAGATGAAGCAGGGAGAGGCGTGGTGGGAGAGGCGGCGGAAACGGTGGAAAAGCGCCGGTCAGTTGTTATTGGAGATAAGGAAGACGGCTTGCGGGAAAGGGGAGGCGCGTTTGGATTTGTGGATATTCTTCTCGCAGTGTCGCCGCCATATCCGGACGTTCGACGTGGCGGCTCTGGTTTTCCTTCGGCGGTGCGTCCGCCCACATCAACTTCCGAACTCTTTTGCAGCAGCGGGTGTTTCGGGGGCACGGCGGACAGGGTGGACGTTTCGACGAGCATCGAGACGAGCAGCTCGTTGCCGTTTGCGAAGGCGGCCATTTGAGGGAGACCCTCGACCTCCCTTGGCTCTGGGGCAGCTTCGGACCAGTCGGTATAGGAGGACATTTGACTAGGCGGTATGTACAGTGAATAATAAAATGGAGCCTATTTCTATTGCTTCTTGTCCATTTGATCTTCCGTTGCGCGACACGACGATCTCGACGATGGCGAAAAGGGTCGTGCTGCTTCGTGCTGGTGCAGGCGAACTGATTGAGGCTTTGCAGGAGGCTCATGAGGCTTTGCATTGGGAGACAAGCCATCCTAAGCCCCTCTCGTGGCTTGCATCTTTGAACGAACTTTCGGGTCGCGGTCGTTGGTTGAGTGTTTGATATTTGTTGATGCCCCGAAACAGAACACTTTCTTTGATAGTCAGACTGCCATAGTACCCGGTAGGTATCTATATAAAAATAAACTGCTACAGATAGCCAGCCAAAACTATTTTGTTTGGTCTTCCAATCATCGGAAACCTTCAATCCACTTGTACAAACACGGCCAGTAGAGGTTACACCTGTTTCGTACTTGCAATGGGTGGTCGTAATAGCCGTGCAAGCCAGAACGTGGTAGGCCATACTCTCGTCTTCTGCTGCCCCTGGTCGGGTCTGGTCTGCAAACCCCAACGGAATTTAAAGTTCTTTCCCACGCTGACTTGCGAAAATGCCTCCTCTCCAAACCCTATCTAAGAACCGTTTGGTTGGAATATCTGTCCTCCTTCTCTCCGTCGTACTCCTTTCGCAGATACAACCTGTTCATGCGCTCCCTCACACATCGCTCCGTGTCCGTCCAAATCATCAAATATCCTCGCCACTCCAACCAGAAGTGGAACTGAACCGTGATTTCTCAACAAACGTGCCTTCGCCCCAGTCACATCCTAAAAAGGGTTCCGGCCGCCGCGATGAGAAGGCGAAAATTGTTCCGTTTTCGAAAGAATACTGGTTCTATCTCCTGGTTGCAGTAGTCCTCGTGCTGGTGGGAGGACTTTTCGCCGGTCTCACAATTGGAATAATGTCCCTGGATCCGACCCATTTGGCAATTCTCAAAACCAGTGCCAATGAAAAGGAGAGAAGTTACGCTGAACGGATTCTACCCATCCGGAAACACGGTCATTGGGTGCTATCAACTCTGTTGCTGGGCAATGTCGTTGTCAATGAGACGCTGCCAATTGTGTTTGATGATATCATCGGTGGAGGGATCGCAGCGGTTGTGATATCTACCGCATTGGTTGTCCTCTTTGGCGAGTGAGTGTCCCGAAAATTGCCCTTCCTTGTCCAAAAGCCTCAGAAAAGTACACTGGCGGTTTGTCTGTTCGTCATGTGGCATTTTTTGATCCTTTACCATCTCGTTTTTTTTACAATCGCACGTTTCCCAGAATCATTCCAAACGGTATGTGCCTTGTCACCGATGGGTATCCGGGTGTGAAAGTTCTGATGTTTTTACCCACAGCTATCTGCGCTCGTCATGGGCTCGCTGTTGGAGCCACCCTTGCACCGTAAGTCCTCCGCAGTTTTCTTTCCAAGGCACTATGCTTCCAGGATATTCTGACCCCGTTTTCCAGCGCCGTAAAGGCATTCATGTACATCTTCTACCCAGTCGCATACCCAATCTCCCTCCTTCTCGACTGGATTCTAGGGGTGAAACATGGAACGGTTTACCGACGTGATGGTAAGGATGTGCTTTTCGCCCTTTCCTTGCGTGTTCTTCCTCCAAACTTTTACTCACTTTGCTGCACCTCCCTCGCATGACAGAACTAAAGGCGCTTGTCACCCTTCATTCCCATGACACGTTCCACCACAACAATAGCGGGGGCGCTCTGCTCAATGCCGATCAAGCCCGCATGATATCCTCGGTGCTTGACGTGTCGGATACCACTGTTGGAAAGATTATGACGCCTTTGAAGGATGTATTTATGCTGGAAGTCGGGGACGTGATTGATGCGGAAGTCATCAAGCAAGTACGTGGAGATTTTGACTGCCTCTCATGTTGTCTTGGCCGTTTGTTGACTGACGTTGCAAAAATTCAGATAAAACTGATCCCGCACCCGCATATCCCCATTTACTCGCTCCACCGCTCAAACGTCATCGGTATCCTCCTATCCAAGCACCTGATTGGGTTCTCACCCCATACCAACAAAACCCCCAGAAGAGTGCGGGACTTCCCCATGACACGATTAACTTTTGTCGGAGAGCGCATGAGCGTCATGAGCTTGTTGAAAGTGTTAAAAGCCGGAAGCGGGCACGTCGCGGCTGTGACAGTTCAACAAAAGCGATCGCGAGCTCCAGAAGTCGTCGGGATTGTGACTAGGGAAGATTTGTTGGAGGAATTGTTTGGCGAGGTAATGAATGGCGCTGCACATTTTATTCTTTTTCAACATCGTCTTTCAATGATCGGAACCTATATTCACGTTCCACATCAAATCCAGGTTCCTTCAACCCCCCTGCCTGTCCCAACAAACCTCACCGCTTTCCACCCCTTCCCTCAACTCACCTCACCCCAACCGCATTCCGACCCTTCCTACGGCGCGGTCAACCGCGCATCTACATGCACGATCGATAGCTGTGGTTCGAGTGGCACGCTCTCGGGAGATGGCGACAGCGGGGTTGAGGACATGTCTGCCGGGGAAGAGAGGAGACGGTCGATGGACGAGGAGGAAGGGGAGAGGGCGCCGTTGTTGGGGTAGGAAGGTGGGAGTTTGAACGGAACTTGGGGGGCTACTGTACATTACGCCATGCAAGCACGGGATAGTTGGGCTGTACCAGAAATTTATCATTACTATTAAGATGTATTGTAAGAAATTTATCAAGGGGATGAGGTTTGCATAGATGAGTTACATGCGCAACTGTGGTACTTTTGGCGTGTTTTGAGCCCGCATTTCCCCTTTTGAACTGACAATTGTGTACTTTGGAGACGGCTGGCTTTACTGCACCGTTGAATTGTAAAAACGTTTGTTCATAACTGCGAGTTATACGATGATACATTGTAATCGTGGACCGGCACGTCCCCTTCAACCTATTCCTACCATGCCAACAAGTTTTCCTTCGACCATTCCACCACCTTGGCACGGCCCTCCCGTCTGGCCCAAGCCTTTCCCTTTCGTGACCACTTCATCTTCAACCCGCTTTCCTTCCACCATTTCAGAATGGGAACATGACCCTTCTGGCATGCCCATGTCGTCGCATTCGTCGACCACCTCATTTCCAACCCGCTTTCCTTCCACCATTGAAGAACAGCAACGTGGCCATTCATGCTTGCCAAATCTATGGCCTTGTCCGACCACTTAATCTCCAAATTGCTTTCCTTCCACCATTGCAGAACGGGTAACATGACCCTTCTGGCATGCCCATGTCGTCGCATCCAACGACCACTTCAGTTCCAACCCGCTTTCCTTCCACCATTGAAGAACGGCAACATGTCCGTTCATGCTTGCCGTATCCATCGCCTTCTCGGACCACTTCATCTCTAATCCACTGTCAATCCACCATTGTAGAACATCCGTATGCTCATTCGTGCTGGCGTAATCCACTGCTGTTGGTGACCACCTCATCTCCAACCCTCTGTCTCTCCACCATTGGAAAACCTCAACGTGGCCTCTCCGGCTCGCCCAGTCCATGGCAAACTCCGACCATTTCATTTGCAATCCACTTTGCTTCCACCACTGCAGGACGCCGATATGATGCTCGCCCGATCCATTGCAAATTCCGACCATTTCATTTGCAATCCACTAGCCAGCCACCACTGGAGAACCGCAATATGGCCATTCCCACCGGCGGAATTCGTCGCAAATTCCGACCATTCCATCTGCAATAGGCGTTGGCTTCGCCACCAGTCCAGTAGGGCTGTTTGCCCCCTTTCACTGGCACGATCCGGCGTCGCTTGCTTCAAAAGCGGGATCGTTTTGTTGCGCAGACGATGGAAGCGAAACTGAACGGCCAGCCGGAAGCGTTGAATGGGTGCGAGATAGGTGAAGATTTCCTCAAGAACCTCAGGGGGAGGTGCTCTTAGGCGGGGTGCGGAGGATGCGGGAGAGTCATTTGGGGGTGGGAAGTCGTGTCCCGTGGCCCCACTCTCAATTGGGTCGTCCGTCGGGTCTGGAGTGTTGGTGGGTATTGGAGTGTTGGTGGGGTGCTGGTAGTCGTCAGAGACGGTCATTGTGCGGGAAGCGATGGGGTTTTGGCGTCGTGTTTGAGGCATCGTGGGTGCACTGTAGGTCGGTGGATGGAGGGAAGATGGACGATTTAAGGTTATGTGCGTGTGGGTGAGGGCGGGTTGACAGGAGGTATGCGGCAGCAAAAATAACAGTGTGAAAGTGGAGAGGACAAGGGGAGAAGGAGCACCTGAGTTGCGAATGAACCACGGACAATTGTTTCAGAAGATTGGAGCTGGTCCCGTTTTCCACACTCTCTTGAGCGGACAGGTTTGATTACGCTATCACGAATCCAAGCGCGTTTGCTTTTTCGCGTCCGGACTTGCGAGTCGTCTCGTTGTTTACTTGCACTTACTGCACCGCCATAGGCAAACTGATATCTTATTCCGCCATGTTCGCAACACCTCACCATATGGCTCCCACATCCCCACCGCCGCTATCCACTCATTCTCACGCCCCCGCGTCTCCCATGTCCCGCCAGGAGCTCCGAATCCGTTTATTTGAAACACTCAGACGCTCAGGCGTCGCAGATAAATTAAAGGTTGCTATAACCACAAAATACTTGCACCGAGTGTCAGCCTAACACCCACTTCTAGTCCGAACTCCGCGCCAAACTCGTTCGAGAACTCCACCTCCGCAACATCACCGCCTCGCCGTTCCCACCCGATCAACAACAACGCGCAGCACCCGCCGACGGCATCCTCATGCCAAAAGTCATAGATAGTCTCGTTATAGAGTACTTGAAACGCAGTGGGTTCGAGTTTACGTTGTCGGTGTTTATGCCTGAGTGTGGGGTTGCGAGGGTTGAGCAGGTGCGGAACAAAGAGAGATTGCGGGGGTGAGGAAAAGGGAGTTTTGTAACGGTTTTGTGGGTTTATAGATTTTTACGGAACACGACGTGATCCGTGCGTTGCATCTTGATGGGGATACGTCGTTTCATCGAGCTTTGGTAAGAACGCCAGCCGTGCTCCGCTGTTTGCATACAGACATTTCGGACTTTGCTAAACACGTCTACTGAATTTTGTTCAAAAGAAAGAGTCCATGGGATCCAGTGAGTCCGGAGGAGCGCTCATCACACGCATTTTCAACGGGCTGTCCCACGTTGCGGATGTACCGACCGTGGAACGGGAGATGCAGACAGAGTTGGAGATTGAGGATTTGGTTGGTGGGTTGCCCGTGCTCTTTTACCTTGCTGCACTTTGCCTCTGACCCATACCAAAATGCCACAGAAATGAGAATCCGCCAAGCGGACAAAGACTACACCCACCGCACCCAAGAGCAAACCAAACAAAACGCGCTCGCATTGGAGGACAGGATCGTGCGATACCAGCGGGAATTGGAAGCGAGGGCGCAAGTGGAGATGGAAAAGCAGGTACTTGCCCAACCCCATCGCTTGAATAGTCCGTTCCGCTTTTTTCTGACGAATACTTCGCTGCAGCTAGCAAGATTCAAGGAAATTGAGCTGGCGCAGATGCGTGTGGAGGAAAGGAATAAGCATCAATCGGACATGGAGGCGGTGAAGTCGGATGCGGAGCGTAGGATTTTGGAAGCATCGGAACGGGCGACGGCGTGGGAGGAGCAGGAAAGGAAACGGTTGGCTGTACGGGAAAAGGTGAGAGCGCATGGAGCCAGACGCAGGAATAGGCAAAATGTTCATGAACTGCGTTCATTCCCTTGGCATGGTTAATTACTTCCATCGTCATATTGCTTGCTTCGCAGAGGTTGCGGCACCGCTCTACGATATCTTCTTTCGCCTTTGAAGATATCGTAGAGCGGTGTCGTAATCTTTGCGAAACAAGGTATATGACGATGGAAGCAAGTCACCATGCCAAAGAGTGAACGCAGTTCGTGAACATTTTACTGCGATGTTTATTTTTGACGATGAGTTTTCGCAACGCACTACCCCTCTCCAAATGCTCAACCTTTTTTTCCACCGTAGGAAATGGAAAAAGAAAACCTAACCCTCCGCCAAACTCTACTAGACCAATCCAACCGCGCCGTCCTCGCCGAATCCCAACTCCGCAACGAAGCCGAATTGCACGCCAAAAGCCTGGAATTCGAGAAAGACGCCCTGCAGAGGCGGTACGATGAGGTGGTTGCGCAGTTGAATGAAGCGAGGGGGGTCAAGGAGAAGTACTCGGAGAAGATGCAGGAGGCTATTACGCAGTAGGTGGTTTTGAAGTCTTTTTAGGAGGTGTGGTTTAGGGAAGTGTTGGCTGATGTTTGGTGGGGTGTGTCAGGTATAAGATTGATTTGAATCGAGAGCACGCAAATTTGCTCTCGCATGTTGAAGTGGAGAAGGCAAGAATCGAAGCCGAACGAGCCATCCTCCAGCAAAAAACCGAATCCCTCGAGCAAGCCGCGGCGCAAGTACGGTCCGCGCAGCAGGAAATGCAGTCAGTGCAGAATCAGCTGAAAGAGGCGCGGGCGCAGTACGCGCAGGCGGTGAGGGAGAAGGAGGATGCGGTGCATGCTATGAAGGAGATGCAGCTTTTGGTGAGGGCGACGGGGTTGTGTCTTTGAGCTTTGGTTTTGGTTTTTGGAAGGAATTTTGGCTGACGCTGTGTTCGCGTGTCTGTACGGTTCTATTTGAAAATAAATAGGTCAATACTCAGAAAAGTTCATCAGCGCTCGAGTTTGAGATTCACAGTCTCAAAAAGTGAGGCGAGGCCAATCCTTTCGCGCACATTTCGTCAGTTTCAATCCTAACAACGCAAACCCTATGCAGGCAACTAGTGGAAGCCGAAAAGATGGCCGAGAAGAGACAAGAAGGTGAGGCCAAACCTCAACGAAACAACCTTTTGATTTGCATTTACTTATCCTCAACACCATTCTTAGATTACCAATCGCTGCTAAAATCTCTCATGGCACCCAAAGACGCGAGCCAAAAAGACCTTGCAAAGTCCCGCCGCATGGAAATCAAATGGCAGCGGGAGTGCCAGCAGTTGGTGATGAAGTTGGATATTGAGGTAAACGCCAAGATAGATATTCAGAACGGTCCCTTCTCATTTGCGTTTCGTTTGGGCCTTGGAGTTTGAAATTCTGCTCTGTCTTAGTTGAACAGAAACGAAGATCTGCGCCGCAAATACGAAGATCAGGTTCTGGAAAATAAAGAGTTGAAAAGAGAGATTGCTGATTTGAGAGTTGTGTTGCATCAGACTCAAGCTGGTGAGGAGAGTCTTGTTTTCGTTTCGTCCACGGTCAACGACGATTTCAATTATCGTGGTTCTGGGAACGCTTAAATTTTCTGCATGGCCTTGTTTCAGCGTTGAACCATCAAATGAGCGCGTTTCCGACATCGGTGGAATTTGGCGAGCGCGGTATGAAACATAGGTACATAAGGACATGCCGGGCAAGTGTGGGTTTATATTTATACTGACGTTCAACGTGTAGGCCATACCTGCCAGATCCATATGACGCGCCTGTGAATGACATATCCAACCAGGTACATTGGTCTTCGCCTTTTGCCACATCTTCGAGTGAGCTCCTGCTGGGAACAAACCTCCTTTCTTAATTGACAGGCTCAGTATGGACGCATCCCTGACCCACGCCTGTCGGGATCTCCGTACCTCTCCCTCAAACCTTACGACGACTCATACACTCCTCACCAACCGTATCATCAGCACACCGCACGGGCACAGTCACGGCCGCAAAGTCCGTTTGCGTATGAGAGAGAGGATAAGATTCTTCAAAAGGAGGAGGACGAACGGAACCAGCAGATGCGGGCGAGGATTGAGATGGGCCGACTGGGATTACATGTCGTTGATGAAGCGGAGGAGGGTGATGCAGGTGGGGTGACTAGGCGAGACTATGGGGAGGCAGGAAGGGGAAGAGACGGACTGGGGTTGCTGCCGGTGCCACGCTTGCCGGATCCGAAAGCGAACGTAGGGGATTCGAATGTCCCTCCAAGGCAGACTGAGGATACTGCAATTAAGGTAGCGGTGGCTGGTCTGGGAGTGCCTTTCCGCGGCTCGTTGGACACTCTTGGAAGTGACAACCGAAAGGAGAGCGGGCCAATATTGCCGTCGCCTCCTCCAAAAGATGAGTTGATGAAGATTTCTCAGCCATTGCAACACCAACCCATCACAGCTTCCATACCGGATCGCGTAGACCCCTCATCATCGAAGCCGTCACTGCCTTCCGACAATGTGCCACCGAGACTCTCGGAAGCGTCAAAACCTCAAACCACATCATCAGCACCACCCTCCACAGCGTCTCAGCTGCTACCTCCCACTCCCACTACCCAAGCCTTCCCGCCCGGCCCCGCTCCATCC
>JADGKA010000532.1:0-18428 GCA_027604605.1 Borealophlyctis nickersoniae
CCTCCTCCCCATGCCCAATCCCACACATCGTCCCAGCACCCAACCCTCCGCCAACCCTCCACCGTCCATAATCCATCTTCTCACCGACATCGGGCTCAAACGATCCGCTCATACCCCCCCTTCCAAAGTCATCCTGATACAAAGTTGATATTTTGGGTGGAGGAAGCGGAGAATAAGACCGGGAAAGTTTTGGTGGGGAGGAAATGGAGTGAGGCGGGGTTGGAGATGGGGATGGCGACGGGGATGGGCGCATGTGAGTTGTTCGAGGCGGAGGGATGGGTGAGTTTTGGGATACCCTCGCCGCCAAGTAGGATCCCAGGTCGCTCATCTTTGAATTCGATGATTAATATTATGCTTAATCTTCCTTGAAAGCTTGAATTCAATAAAGATGCTTCTTATTAAAGTGAAGGTTGTTCGTGAACTGAAATACAAAGAAATGTGCTGGGGACGGAGAAAATGCTCCATATTATGTCATCCGCGGTATCCAAATGCGCAGGGCAGTGGGGTGGTAATTTATTGTCGTCAGTAAGATGCCGCAAATACTGATCAAATTATGCTTGAAAATTGATGGGTATTCAGCGGCAAAGTCCAACACCGATCAAACTGTGGAGACACTATTTCTCACGAGCCGCTTTATTCGACGCCAGCTCAGTTTGACATATCATCTCTTTCTATTTTGTAAAACTTACAACGTCTCCTTTATGGCAAACACCAAATCATCGGCGTGTACAACATCGAACGCCCGTGCATTCGTATACACATACGGCATAGACACATCCCCGTCCCTCTCCTCTCTGGCCGCACGATACAACCCCAACGGCACGTACCCTTTCTCCAGACACCACACCACCACATCCCCGTACCTCTTGCCCTTGCACACATCCGCCACAGGTACGTGCACAACCGCGCCCGCCAAAGCCCTCACAGCGTCCACAATGTACGGCCGGAAATACGATTGACATAGCAGCGAGTGCATGAAACAGGATGTGGTGACCATACCACCCGCGAAGAGCCGGTCGAAATGGTATGCGGGGAAGGGGGATAACCCGGTTTCATTCAGTTCCGCCTCCTCGACAAGTCGGTTGAGGTATGCGGACGTGATGGAGGTTTCAGCGGGAGTGGTTGTGGGTTCGGTGATAGCCGCAGGGGACGATGGCGACGTTGCGACAGGTGGTCCACCCGTGGTTGGGGATATATTGTCGCCAGAGTCCTGCGCGACCGGTTCCTCTTCATCACCACCCGCTGGAGCGCCTGTCAAATCATCAACATCTTGGTCCTCGTTGTCATCCTCATCCTCCTCTTCTGCATTGAAGATCAAGTCCTCCTTATCATCAACCCCTTGATCATTGTCTGGAACAGGCATTCCTCCTCGGAATTTTGACTGTCGTCTCCGAGATGCGATGCTCCGTTTCTGCTTGCGTTTGCTTTGGTTTTCCGACATGGCGAGTTGAAGCAATTTGTAGAAAAATCCGCCATTTTCGCGCGCGTGTTCAGTTCGAACTTTTTTGTACAAAGCCAGGCGATCCCCGACGGTTAGGGCGTAATTGTTCAGGATGGATTGCATTCGGAGATTGTTTGTGTCCCACTCTCCGGCTTTCGTTGAAAAGAATTTGACATTGGAGCCATTGACGAGTTCCACAACGAAAGGAACTTGAGGCCATTCCTGAAAGCAGTGTGATTGGGAGGATAATTAGTTTTTACCCGCGAATTGGGACAGTCAGAAACGCATCTTCACCTTCTGGACCATTTTGATGATAAAAATTGAATTTGCGTCCGGCAAATCCTGGGAACTGCCACTGTATCCTTTCGTTCCCTTCAAAAACACCACCAGCCTTGCGCATCTTTCCACGCCAGCCTGTATCAAACTGGTTTTCTTCAAGGGTGTACCCCTCACAATATGGACATTCGGATGCTGTAAGATATCCCCCCATATCCCATCCGCCTCTATATTGGGCGTTTGCTCCAGCAAGCACACAATGGCAGCACTGCTCGTGGCGCCCCCTTGTGTCCCTAAAGTAATGCCAGAAGATCGAACAGAACGGACAAAGTGTCTGATACCACGAGACGTCATTGTTCCGCAAAGAATGATGTGGGAATCGATCGATGCGTCCACGGACGTGTCCCCATTCGCAAGGGCTTCCCAGGACACGGCAGTGCCCAGCGAGGCGGGGTGTGCCAGCTTCATGGGTGTGGAGACTTCCAACTTTTTCGGAGAAGTCTCCTCTGTCCGCAAGATTTCTATCCGAGGTTCTACTGAACCTCCATCCTTACGAATACCCATCACGGTGTCCATTTCCTTTTCCAAATCGCCTTTGAACAACTCATTTCTCAACGCCGAATCCCGATATTGCAACCCAATCCGCAACATAACTTCATCCCCACCATCCGTAGTGCAGAATGCTACATCATCATCTCTGATACGATAGTTCGCTCCAGGGTTAAGTCGGATGGGATTGGTGTTGAACCCGGCATTAATGGACATGACCGCAAACACCGTTGCCCCAAATGTCGCGTACACTTCCTTCACAACCTGGGTGAAGCGAACCCCGACCAACCCGGGCGGGAATCTGAATGTGTAAATCTGGTGCCCAGCGCCATGGCGGTACTCTTCCACCCATCCATGGTTCGAATCGTCCATGACCCCCGCATCATCACGGTAAGTATGGACCAAATTCAGCAGCAACGTCAGAACCCCCGGCACGAGGCAATTACGAGCGATGATGGACATTTTGACTTCGTCCACGCACAGAATCCGGTCGCAACCACAATGCGCGGAGAGATCTTGAGACCGAATATCTTGGACTTCGCTGAAAACCGGGAGGCCCGGGAAAGCATTTTTGGCCACCAACGCCTGCATAAGGATCTGAGCATCCGCGCCGCGGGTAACGCGCAGTTGTTCATCTTCGCCCGATTCTAAATTTGCTGAGGATCCGGATTCGGCGCTGTCGTCGTTCAGTAGGAAAATAGCGGTTGCGTACATTGCGGAAGCTCGACGAAGGTCCGGGATGGAAAGGGCGGTTCCGCGTCTGAAAAACATCACTTCAGCATGAGCCCAGTTTTTGTGGTCATAATGAAGCGGGAAATGCCGAAAAAAAGACTTACAGGTAGAAGACTCGGTTTCTGTAAAACGGATGCCTCAACAACCTCCGCAAATCAATGCTGGGTTCCCTCTCCGCCAGCAGTACAACATGCCCTCCAGGATCCGCCACAAAATACTCTCTACAAAAGTCGATCACGGCGGTATACGTAACGGTTCCGCCTACAATGACATGTGCGTGATCCGAATTTGCGCCATATTTGGCTCGTTGAAAAGCCGACGTAGAATTGTAGATTTCTGCGAGTTTGCCAGTTTGGATGGGCACAAATACGATGACGATAATGATGAGAATCATCACCACCACTCGTGATGGAACGGAGGATGGGGTGAGGTCTCCGAATCCGATTGTACTGCGGTTGGGTGGACGTTCGAGACATTAGAAACGAATGACTACTCGATGCCTCTTTGGTGCAACATTCAAGACGCTCACCTGAATGTGACCATGATATAATACAAACTGTCATGCCAATGCATCAGTGTCGGATTATCCTTTGACCCCGCGTTGATGCTTTCAAGGGCATTGATGATAGACGCGCTTAAAAACACAAAGTTTGTGAATCCTAGCGCCAAAATCGTCAACTCCCTCTTCTCCTCCGTCTCCGAAAAGCTCAATAAACGGTACGTTCGCAGAATCCGGCTGGCGCGAAGGATGCGCAGCAGGCCGAGGAACCAGACATATTGACTCGTCTCAGAGATCAAGACATAAATGAAGGGAGGCACGATTGAGACGAGATCAATTAGGGCTGAGGGATTGAAGTACGCCCGGAGACGGTCTTCGGCAGTATAAAGACTGAGAGCATAGTCGATGAGGAACATGCTCGCCAGAAAAAGATCAAGGTATTTGATGTGTTTTCGATCCGTTCGTTGGATGGAGTATGTCAAGAGAACATAGTTGATGATGGCCAAAAGAGTGCAAACAACTTGGAAGATCATCCATAGCCGTGAGTAGCGAGATGTGTTGATCCAGCGACGAACCGCCTCGGGAGACAGACGCTGAGACCATGTTCGACGGGTTCTCCGTCCCACTTTGGCAAAGTACGCTTCTGCCTTGTTCAATGGCGCAAAATTGGCGATGATGGCTGGTCGATGAAATCTGGAGCTTGTCGGGACATCCGTAGAAGGAGACCGTGCTTGTCTGCTTTGTAGCCGCTTTTGTTCTTTCCGGATTTTGCGAATAGCGGTTGTGTTGCTGTATCCGCGGTTTAACGTTAACCCCAGTTGCGCCAGTGGGTCGCTAAAGAGATCGTCATCTGATGCATATTGAACAATTGGATACCATGGGTTGGATGCGAAGGACGTCCATTATAGAAAGAGGATCCCGCGCATGCACATGTGGATACCCACCATAACCATACACCTTCACCAAATATATTCTGTAAATGTATCTCACGATCCTGACAAGCATGATTGACAATGGTATTGCCACGAAAGGAAGCCATAGGATGACATTGTAATATCGAGAATCCTGCACAAGTGGGGCATCCTCTTCGACGGTGCTATTGTCGACGGGAAGCAGCGTATCGGGGTCAATGAATTCAGTCATCACAAATATTTTGTGGGAAACTTGAAGCAAGCAGGATGTCCCGACGCGCTATTCATGATCGGTCACCCGTGATCATTACGCCAGATAACGAAAAAAAACAATTTACTAAAATATTGACTGGAATAGGTGTCGGATTTCCCGAACCTTCCTTTTTCAACCGCAAAACGGACATATTATACAGCCCTACAACCCCACCCAAGATGCATCCATACAGAGAAACTGGAGCCAGAACTAACGATCCTCACACCATTCATTTTCCTGTGGATGACAAGCGTTGCATTAGCAAGGGAAAGGAAAGGGACAACTTCAAAAGGACCACCCGTTATATACCTTGCGAATTTGCTCCTCCTCCTCCGGTGTGAAGTCGTTGACAATGTTGAAGGTTTTGCGGATCTCCTCAACAGACTTCCCTTTGATCATGTTGGCAACAGTCTTGCATCCTGCGGTAGAAAAACATGATTAGCTGATCTACGCAACTTTTGAGAATCCTGAAGCGCGTTCCACTACTAACCCAGGTCGAGCAACCCCTTCATGTCCAGGTAGTTTGCAGCAAGGATAAGCTCGAACAAAGTTCCTTGGTCCACATTCATGAACTCACGGTCCCATTCATCGATATCGTCGGACGATTTGGGCTTCACCTCGTCCTCGGGAGGAAGAGGAGGGTCGTCCTTGTGTTGTGTTGCGTACTCGATGACTGATGAGGGAATAAAAATTGTACAGAGAAAAATCCGAAAAATGAGCGGCGACTTTCCAAATCCACCACCTCCCAACCACACCAGCCTCAATATGCGAAAGGAGAGCGCGGAGGGCACTCGCGCACAACCGGAATGAAGCCTGACCGCAGGTAATCTGCAATTTCCGGCTTTCCCATCGGTCGTGCTTGTTGTGCCCTCCGCTATTCTCCTGCGGTAACCCTTCACACCTCCGGCGGTATAAAAGCTTGCAACACGGTACCTTTTGTGAGAATGGGGCCCGAGACGTTTGGGAGGGGAATAGCCTGGTCGACATCATCTCCGACGTCCTCGAGCATGTTCTTAATGAGGACGGACTGGCAGGCGATCTCCTTTGCGACGGTGAACTCCTGCCCATCGCTGGACGTAAGTTTGACCATGTTTAGCGGCTTGTTCAGAAGAAATTGGAGGGTTTGCAGAGAGAACTGGGATTTGAGTGTCGCTTTGGTGGTTCCTTGGCTCCTTTTGACGGTCGACGCCTTTTTGTGTGGGAATTGGCTCGGTGACTCTGGGACTGCGGAGGAGGAGGCGAAAGTTATGGCGCAGTCAAGCGGCCGTTTTGATTGGCAGGGGCGCATCAGGCGGCGCAGCAGAGGCGCAGGAGAGCTGCTTGGAGTTTTGCGCGCAGCACGCGTCTTTTGACCTCCCCGCAGTCAGTAGTGTCAGTCCTTTAGTTTCTGCGTCCGGCAAACCAACCAACTCCCTCCAACCCTTCACACCATTTTCACTGTAAAAATATGCAGTCTCCAGGCAGCGAGTTTTCAAGTCCTACATCCAGCAGAACTCGCCTTCCCCCGATACCCTCCAGTGCTCCTACAGCCGCCGACACATCCCCAACGACAGCAACACAGGATCCAGCGCCAACATCTCCACCTTCTGTATCCCCACCTCCTCCACAACCGCACCCTCACATTCCAGCAACGCGACCGAAAACCCGAAAGTTTCGCATGACAGAAGACCAAATCCGTGAAGTACGCGAGGCCTTCAACTTGTTCGATACAGATGGCAGTGGGGAAATTTCAGCCAAAGAATGGCGCGTAGCGATGCGTGCGCTTGGATTTGAGGCATCCAACGAGGAGGTGAAGAGAATGTTGAAGGAAATGGATAATGACGGAAGTGGAAGCATTGATTTTACGGAATTCTTAGGGTTGATGGAAAGAAGAATGGTGAGAAGATGCCATGCCATGGGTTTCCTTCGACCAAGTTTGCAACCCGCAACATTGACATGAAAAAAAACAGGCGGACCAATACGCTCGCGAGGAAATGCGCAAAATATTTGCCCTAATGGTCGACCCAGAACTCTCCCTCCCAACCGCATCCTCGCGTGCAGGCGCTTTCGGTCGCCCAGTCACCGGCATCGCAGCAGCAACCCCCGCACCTTCTGCACCACAAGGAGGACCACTGTCGGGCCCCGCTCCGCGAATAAACGCAAACGATATTCGCCGCATCGCAGCATTATTGGGCGAAAAACTGACAGAGGAAGAAATTAGGGATATGGTCGAGGAGGCGGATAGGGATGGTGATGGGGAGGTAACAGAAGATGATTTCGTCAGAGTCATGAGACGAACGGTGAGGACTTCGTATATGTGTGTCGCATGCTTCGCCTGTATGGAAAACTGCAAACCAACAAACGTACGACTAATCTTGTTCCTATTTCGTTTTTCTTACAGTCCTTGTGGTAGGGAAGGACCTTCTATGTGTTTATGGTGTTTTAGTTGTATTGTAGGAATAGGAATAAATGTTTTCGAAATGTGATTCACGCTTTCATCTGAGGGATTGTGACATGCGTATCATTGATGAAAGACCCGAATTGGAAGCTACGAGTGATTCTTCAACATCCAGCCGCCACGCTTCCTGTGTGGACTGAAATAGATGTTCTCGATTCAAATGCGGATGAAGTTGGACTGTTTACCTTTGCTGCCCGCAGCATAGTCTTCTTTAGGTCCAGGGCGGGAAATCGACTACCCGCCATTTTATATATCTAACTATATAAACAACGCGGTATCAACACCCACATTTCGTCGTAACATCCGCCGTATTCTTCGCCACCTGCTTAGTGTTCAAATCTCTCTGGAACTGATTCTTATTCTTCAACGCCCTCGTAAACTGACACTTGTTCTTCAGGACCTTATTGCGATCGTTTTGGCATTGAATCGACTTCTTTGCTGCGTCCGAGGAGGCCTTTCGGATGGCGGGATTAAAGTGTCCGAGTTCGGCCTTTTCGCTATGCGGCGGATGGGTTCGAGTTTGCGGGAGGAGACGGTTTCGGGAGAGACTTCAATTGCGCTGGCCTGTGTTGCTACGCCGTCGCCGGAGAGTTGGGAGATGTCGACGCCGGAGAAGGGCATTTTGTTTTCGTCCGGGCCGAGGGATTTTTTGGGGGTGGGAGGAGGGACGGGAGTGGTGGTGGGAGATTTGGCGGGAGCTGTGGGTTGTTGCTGGCAAGTGCAGGGGCAGGTTGGAGCTGCAAAAGTGCTGGAAAGGACGGTTCGAGAGTGGAGAGAAAGGAAAAGGAAAGCTACGGCCTTTTATATGCAACATAGTGTACCTTGTATGCTTTTGCTCTACAATCTGGGGGAAAAACCAGGAGGTTCCTGATATGGGTATAGAGGCTGCAACGTGTTGTCGGATGCCATTATTTACGTCGAACAGAATTCCCGAAAACAGTGTCTGCCACTTGGGGTATAAAAAGGTAATGCCGTTTACCATCCGCTCTCGCAACCTCAGCTCTCAAATTTCGTACCTTTCCCCTCTTACTTCCGAGAACTTCCAAAATGTCTTAGGGTTAGGGTTAGGATTAGACCCTGTTTCGTCCTCAAATTGCAATGGAACGTTTTACTCACCACATGATTTCGTTGTAGAGCATGAGCAATAGTATCACGCATCGTCACGCATGCAGGTGCAATCCTTCCGGCCTGCTGGAGCGCTTGTTGATAGCAATGCATCCGAATCTGATCCGACTGTGGACGACCCGATGACATTGGATGAAAGTAGTTCTGTGCTGGAAATCACCGACCATGACCATGACCGAGACACAAGCAACGAGGAGATTGTTGAAAGTGACACTGGGAGCGTTGAACCTAAGAAGGTTATTGGGCAATACATGTAATCTCTTAGTAGCCACTAATACAATCCTTTGAGCCCTTCGTACTTATATCTTCGAACTACCATGACGCGATCCTTCCAGAACCTTCCATCCGGCTTACCTCATCATCACGTGACCCTTAGCTAATCCGCCATCTATCCTAACTAGGCTAGATTACGTGTTGCTATCATTCTAAGTACTCTGACACCCCACTCGACGCGTAATGCTTACATAATTTGCCCATTTTCCAAATCAGGACAAATTACCCATCACGAGGACCCTATCCACCGATTCAACTCCTTCTCACAAGCTACTTTTCACCCATCGTCGTTGCCCACTTCAATGGCTCAATGCCAATCGCCAATTACGACCCAATGTCGTTCTCAACCTCAACTCCCATGCTCTCCCGACGACCCCTTCAAGTTTCCAACAATTCCGAGCTCTTTCCGCCGTTTTCCGACCCGCTGCGAGTTTCCGAAGTATTCCTACTTCGTGACAACGCTCCCGGCGCCAATCCGGGACTCGTAAGGCGCTGTTTCGAAGCTTCTGTGTCAGTCCAACACAAGCCATTGGCTTGTGTTGGACTGACACAGGGGGTTTCTTTCTATAACACAAACTCTATTATACTTGGCCATATTAAACACAAACCCTATTATACGTGGCCATATTAAACACAAACCCCATTATACCGCGTAATTTTGAACACCAACCCCCCTGTGTTACGCGCTTTTTTTCAAAGTCCAAGCCACTCCACACTTTTGGCTCCAGTTACACATTTTCCGTTCGCGTTGCTTACATAATTCATCGAGTCAAAAACGCGCCCGGGCTGGCTCTGCCGCTTACGGGACTTCCTCATTTGCCCAAAAACGTGCAACTCTCTCCACAATTTGGGCTCCATTTACACATTTTTGGCTCTCGCTCCACTCCTAATCTATGGAGCGCTTTTTTGAATCTTAACCAATCGGCCGGCTTTTACATCAAAAATGCCGGAAGTGATGCAAAAACAGATCACAAAAAAACGGGGGAAATGGGCAAAATCAGGATTGTCTCTATATAGGTCAATCCCGATTTTGCCCATTTCCCCCGTTTTTTCAATTTTCAATTTTCCTCATTTCAATGTTTCAATGTTTCAATCCCATAAACAACACCTTTGGCGCAAAAGATTTACTTTCCTTAAATTAACAAGAACAATGTCGTTCGTTCCTTTATCACAAGAAACTGAAGAACTTTTGCGAGAGTTTTACTACGAAAAAGCACAAAAACAAAAATATATATTTAAAACCCAGATACGCAAACGTTTCATTAGAAAAGCATGCTATTATGTACAGCAAGGGTTTGCAGAAACAAAAATAGCCAAAAAAGCAAAGCTCCCTTCCCATCACAAGTACACTCGCTTGAACCCAACCCTCATCTTTTTGTCGCAGTACACACACTCATATCCCCCAACCTTGACCCCGTCCTCCACACATTCGGTGCATAGCTTGCAGTTGCAAGGAGTCTTGATCGGTGGGCGCGCGGAGCAGTGCTGACAGTTTGGGGGTGGAATTGCGGTGAACCGCTTTGGGATATCGAAGCGACATTTGGGGCAGCGTGGGTCGACGACGACGAGTCGGAGGATGCAATGCGTGCAGAAGAGGTGCCCACACCCGTCGAGGGCGACGGGTCGCTCCATCCCCTTTGTGCAAACTGCACATGTGAGCTCGGCGGGAGGATTGTCTTCAATGACGATAATGTCTGGCTTTTGCATTGTTGTTGTTGAAGTTTGTGGGGGAGAATGGAGCAAGTGGGAGGAAAAGCTAAAAAGTGCGAAGCGTGGGAGCGTGAAAGCGCGTCACAGCACGCGTTATTGTCTGGGAACGGTTCGCTCCTTTAACTCTGCCGTCCGTTGTCCACGTGGTATTACGTCATTTCTTACGGCAATTATGCCTCGTCAGTTTTCTGGAAGACAGGGCAATTTTCAGGGCACTTTTATTTTACTCCATGTATGTAGACAAATAACAAATTTATTAAGCGATTTCTCTACATTTTTATGTACAGGGCAGTTAGGGCACTTTTTCCTCGGAAAAGTCTGTATATATGTCCTGGCGACACTTTTCAATCCATAACCATGTTTCGAGCGAAACAAAACGATACACTTTTTTCTAAGTTTTCCACACGTTCCGTCAGTGTGTCAATAGAATGGTGTAATTTTTGCACTACGCTAATCAATGGAGCGACTAATTGTGCGTACTCGAGACCGTACGTCCCATTTTCTACTTTTACAAGTGAACTCGGCATCCCATGTGTCCTGCATGCATTTTCCACATCTTGGGCGATAAGACCCATGGACTTTACCTTTTTTGCATGTTTCTTGAAGCGGTACGACACTGGCTTCAAATTTAAGATGAAATTGAGCGAACTGTCGCTTAATGGTTCAATATCCTGTTTCAAATTGCGATCGGATGTTTGCGTTAACGCTACACATGTAATAGTAGTCCCCACTTTAAGCGATTTTGCGATACCTGTACCTCCGGACACAATCAGTGAACCCGTGACGGAACTTGTTGAATCCGTAGTGTTTGTTACAGCAAACGGGCTTGATGTAGTGATACCCGTCGAGTCCATGTCCCAATAGTCAGTCACGCTATTGCTGACAACTATTCTGCCCTTTGAACCCGACGGAGCCGTCAACCTCACATAAGAACTCGATAACGTTCCTACAGGGAAAATCTGTAAGAGATTTTGACCGTCGTTACGGAGCAAGGTAATATATGGGGTATTAAGAGTATAAGGCATAGTTAATGAACCTCCAATCCAAAGGTTTTTCGCTATGGCTGCACCACCTGCAACCTGAACTGCTCCTGTGGTAGCGGATGTTGAATCCGCGGTCGCTGCAATGGTCACACCATTAGCACTCGATGTTGCGCCGGCCGTACAAATGAGAATATTTTGCAATGTTGGGTCTTGAATACAGAATGACTTGGCGGTAGTCGATGATCGAAGTGCCAGAGTACTGTTAGATCCTGCATTTTGCTGAAAAAAAGACCAATGTCGGTCTGTGTTGAACTTGAGTAACTCACTCCCATCGGTAGAGGATGACCCGACAGAAATCGTTTTGGCAGATATCGTTTTTGCAACTCCCACTCCGCCAGGCACTACGAGAGAACCGGTGGTTATGCTCGTGGAATCGGTCGTGTTCAAATTCAATGACACGATATTATTGGTTGCTATGGCAATCGGATATGCCCCTTTCAATATTGGCAAATCGCCAGTGAGTAATCGCGAGGTCATTTACTCTTGGACAACAAAATATCATGCTCCTTTAATCGTTCTTTTTATTTCTGCAATCTCTTGTTTCAAATCCTTCACGACCTGCCATAACAAACAATTCATAGCCTGGTAATCGACACTCAATGGTGGGTCATCGGTTGGAGTGTCAGTAGGCAATTCATACACGCATTGGGGAAGGTACTCCCGGACTTCCTGGGCAATGAACCCTATTTGGTTTTTACCTAGCAAAGCATCTTTCCAGTCGAAGACTCGGACGTCTATCTTATCGATAACATCCGGCCCTGACACGGAACGAATGTTTTCTTTCCATCTGGCATCACTGTGTGTGAAGTAGGTGTGAGACACGACCGCGTACTTGCAGAACAAACTTACATTTGCCGATTGTGTTGATGCTACCGTGCCCGCTCCAAAAACGTCTAAACAGCCATACCCTTGTTGCTGTTGCTGATTAGTATATCCATTTATAGCGACGCTTCCATATTCATGCCTGACACTGCTACTGAAAACCACAGAGCCACCACTGGCTACAGCATTATTAGTTGGTGAAAGAGAGAGACCGGTCGCTTGAAGGGCTTCAATGATGATCGGTTCTGTTCCCTGTTGTTGAATGCGTGCTGGGCTATTGGTTCCTGGGTCTCGGACAATTCTGAAATTGTAGTCCGCTGCTGTTGATGAAGAATGAAAGTCTATAAAACAATGAGTATCTCCGCCACCTACATTCAATTCAAGGGAAGCCTTATTTTCCCATGGTTTAAAAGCGCTTACAGTGGTATTAACATAGCCGTCAGTGGCAACCTTGGTTCCACCGCTATAGATTGACCCACCAACTTTTAGCCCACCTGTGATTGTCAAGGCATCTGCAGTGTTATTGCCCAATGTTATTTGACCTGATGGAGTCATCTCCATGAACGAAGTCATGTTTGCGGTGCTACCAATGGATCCGGTGCCTCCACCGATCCAGAGGTTCCCGTTGAACTTTGATATCTTGAAGAACGATCCAAAAGAAGCCTTGAGGTCGTTACCGTCCCAATTAGCATCAAAGTATATATTCACATTATCGTGCATGAAGGCTTGCACTTGAAATGCCGGACGCGTGTCACTACCATTCTTTGGTACCAACGACACCTCTGGAATATCAAACGAACCAATCACTTTGAGGCTTCCTGGGATCGTAACCAGTCCGTTCAACCACCTCAATGCGGTCTGTCCGCTTTGCCCCAACGCCCCCCCACCTACTCCACCTTGCACCACCACTCCATCAAGATTGTAATTGGGTGAGGCAACATTTGACATCCCGTGAGAGATGAAATGATTACCATCATTGTTCAAGGCTAGGAACAAGGTGTTGTACTGAAGAGCGACATTCCAGGTAAGTAGATCACCATCATTCTCAAGTGCCAACAGTGATGTAGTATCACTCGCATCCCTCCATTCGTAGCCATCCTGACTGTAAGTATAACTACGACCATTGTTAGCAAAAAAGAACCGACGATTCCCATCCGAACTGTCGAGACCTACGTTTGTAGGAAAGACGATGGGAGAACCCGTAAGGATGTATCTTGAGTCGCTCTGCATTTTCGTATAATAAGAACCTAATGAAGAAGGTTGAAGGTAGATTCCATCTGTCTGACTCTTCGTATAGTAGTTGGAAAGGATGGAATTCGTCTCATCTTTGCTGAACACCATCTGCGCAAACGACGTAGGTAGATAGTTCTCGAGGTTAGTCGTCAAGGCATACCCAGACAGATCGGGCTGCCAGTTGATCCCTTTGTAGAGGGTGTTTGCAGTTGAAGTCAGAAGGTAAGGGGATAGATCCTGCGCAGGTGGTGTATAGTTAATCGACATATATCGTGCATCCAACTGGTCTTTTGAATAGACGCCCTGGCTGAACTCGTCGAAAAATGTGTTCAACACAAAGCGCTCATCCGCTTCCATCTTTGCGAAAACATTGGTCGAAGGAGCAAATGTATCGTACAACACCGATACAGGCATGTAATCTGCGAGGTCTGTCTTCAAAGCGTATGGAGTCAGATCCGGATGAGCAGGTGGAGTATACGTTATGGGCATGTACCTCGCGTCTGACTGTGACTTGGAAAACACATTCGCCGATTGAGCAAATATGTTGTTGACTTGATCTATCGAATAGACACCAAGGGTGAATTCATCGAAAAGCGTTTCAGCACAAAACGGCCATCCGCTTGCGCCTTACTCCAGACGTTGGTGGAGACCGCAAATGTGTCATAGATAACTTGCCAAGGCATGTAATCCTGCAACGCATCGGTAACAAAGATCTCCGTTGCTACTTTATTCAAGCCGCTATAGATTGCGCCCGAAACTATCAAAGCATCGTCTGTAGTGTTGTTGCTCAATGTCACCTGCCCGACTTTCAGTGTCCCTGGGATGCTGACTACTCCATTGTCCTCGTTATTGACTATCAAGACAGATTTGGTGTCTGCATTCAAATCCTTCAGGGGAAAAGTTATACGTAGGACCGTTGCGTCCATAGTAGTAACGACGCTTTCCATCAAAAGTGTTCACTCCCGCATTTGTTGGAAAAATGAAAGGGTCCGACTTCAATACATACCCACTCAAATTTGGTTCCCATGTCAATGGCTTGAACAGTGCATCGGCTTCACTTTGTGTATAGTAGGAACTCATATTTGGTTCCCATGTCAATGGCTTGAAAAGCGCATCGGCTTCACTTTGTGTATAGTAGGAACTCAAATCTGGTTCCCATGTCAAGGGCTTAAAAAGCGCATCGGCTTCACTTTGTGTATAGTAGGAACTCAAATTTGGTTGCCACTCGATGGATTTGAAATGTTGGTTCACTGCGACCTTGGTGTAGACACTGTCCAAAAGGGCAAGCGTCGAAGTTATTGCGTTACTCTCGTACCTCGTGTAATACTTGGACAGACCTGGTTCGTAATTCAACGGTTTAAAGTTCCCCTGCACCCAGTCCTTGAATGCAACCGTACCGACGTTAGTGGAGTCAATCCACATTTCGACATCAAGAGCAGACCAGTATATATTGAATGAGTTACCCCAAAATGATCTGTTTATGCCCCTTCTACATTTGAAACCTTGTGCGTAAACGGCTTCACCCACATGTAGATTCTTGGTGACCCCAACGTCTCCTAAAACACATAGAGTCCCAGTTGTCAGGCTCTAGGAATCAACGATGGTGGTATTCTCACTTCCCACTAGATACCCAATGGCTGCCACGGATTTCAATTTGTCAGTGTATACATCGGGATACAATAGTGTCGCATTTCCAAAACTGAAGCTCCATCTCCCTTGATTACCTTCGAGGTTACCAGCTGATATTCCTGCCGCTCCATAACCAAAACCATGTGATAAAGTTGAGCCAATCGAAACAGCGGCTCCGGCCATCGAGACACCGGCTGCAACGCCCGACAGGATGCCACTCGATGTTAATCCTGTTGCACTGGACACCGCCCCTCCTGCCATGCCTCCAGCCAATCCCCCAAATAAACCTCCAACTGCACCTGACAACAGGGATGCGACATTGGAGAGTCCTTTCCCTAGATCAAGTGGAATACCACCACCACCACCTCCACCACTTGAAGGTTGAGATATTCCCGTCTTATCCTGTATGCGCTGGTCGAGGTCAGAATCGCGAATTCCTATACTTGATCCAGAAACATAGATCATTCCCATCCCAGTGTAGGACCCGCGAATGTCATTCCCCACACAAGTCACTCCATTGGAAGCCGTGATATTTTCGCCAATCAGGTTGCCCATCAGGTTGATAGCAGACCTGCTTTTGGCTTCATATCCACCTTTCAAACCAACGGTCGGATCCTTCTTCATTGTTGATCCATCCACTTTGACATCCAAACCTTCCGTCTGCGAAGTCGTAAAGGTATTGGAGAGGTTCAATTGCAATTCGTCTCCAGCACTTAATGAAAAATGGTTCAGGTCGAACAGCAACCGGATCATACCATTCTCGTACAAGATACCATTCGCTCCTTGCAAAGATACGTACAATCCCTCCATATCAGATTCGATCAATCCACCAGGTTTCAAACGAATCTCACTTTGCCCATTTGTAAGGTTGAAATGGTGCAAGTCACCAAGGAAAGAAATCTTGTTGCTTTCCAATAAAATTCCATCCCCGTTCATAATATCAACAGACAAACCCTCCATATCACTCGATAACCCTCCATTCGGTTTCAACCGTATCTCTGTTTGCCCATTTGTAAAATTGAAATGATGAAGATCTCCCAGAAACGGTATTTGGTCATCGGCGATCAATATACCATCTCCACCATTCAATTGTTTCGGAACCACGGAAAGTTTGCCTGCCACGACGTTCAAAGTGTTATCGATAGCAAGCGATATCTTTCCTGTCATATCGTTCACTTAAATGGGGTTAATCCCACTCATATCTAGAGGCACAACCGTTCCCGCCTTCACAAGTGGAAAATGGAACGTGAGATCTAGTTCTTCGTCCGAAGTGATGGTGTTACCCGTTATTTTGATACCTCGTCCAGCAACGTAATTGCCTTTCAGCATATTCCCATTTTTGACCAATGTTTGCCCATCGACATTCAAAGAGACCTGACCGTTGGTGATGGAGAGCGGTTGTTCATAAGTGACAGCGGACGTTAACTTGTTCGTCGCAGAGTCGATCTTGATGGTAGTATTGTCGGTGCGGACCGAGACGATCCGTCGTCCATTCTGCGGCGTCGAGATGTCAATGGCGGTATTATCACTGCTTTGGTAAGCCTGATTTACGTAACCCACTGGCGCAGCATAGTTGTCCTGCAGTTGGAAACTATTCTCGATCTTCACGAATCGCACACTCAACGTCGTATCATTGTAATTGAAATTACTGTTAACGGCAAAGCCATTTCCTATTTTAAAGAATGGAATCGTGCCTGGTGTCTTTCCTCTTACCTCAAGTTGTCCATTTGTCTGTGTGGAATCGTCAGAGGTCTTCAACTGAAGGATCTTGAGGTGCGCCGGTGTGTCAGGTGTGACATCAATATCACTAAAGTCCATAAGTTCGCCTACGGTTCCCAATGCTTCTGCGATGCTGCCATAAAGTTTCAACCCCCCTCTTGGTTTCCATACATCAGGCACAAGAGCGAGTTTTGAATTGTCTACCTTAAAGTCTTCGGTGTCGTACAGTACGCTCATGTTTGAGTTCACGCTGTGGAAGTGAAGGGGTGCATCGAAGGTAAAGTTTGTACCACTAGGCGTCGTTATCTGGGATTTCACTCCCGATCTGTAGAGTATTGTCGAACAAAAGCCCCACTTTTGCAACACCACCCGTTGCAGTGTCGACTCTTATCGGCAATTCGGGGATAACCCGATTGACTTGTAGTGGTCCGTATTGGTTATGAAAGGTGTTGGCATATACGGTCCTAAAGGGGTTTGCTGAAATGCCAATATCAACGGGCTTTGAACCTATTGGTTGCATTCCTAAAGACAATCGAGCGCCATGAAGCCAAGTAGTATCCTGCAACTCTATGAAGCCGGTAAGGAAGCGAGGAAATGTTGTATTCATCCTTTTCTACGGTATATTATAGATTGATACTTTTGTTTCTTGGGCGTTTTCAACCACCGTCTTTTGGGGTGCAGTTTTGGGGTGCAGTTTTGTTTCGCTCCATACATGGAAAGAAAGGAGAAACTTATTAGTTATACCCCTACATTTCTTATGTAGGGGTGCAGTTGGTGCACTTTTCCCCGGAAAAAGTCTGTATATAGGTCCAGGTTTCATATTGTAGGTGGTCAGGTCGACCACATCACCTCACAACTCATTTTCAATTTTCCATAGGACTTTTCCAAAAAATAACTGCACCAACTGCACCCCTACATAGTTTATCGAACAATCTTTACTATTATTTTATCCTTTCTCTCCATGTATGGAGCGAAAAAAAACTGCACCCCAAACTGCACCCCAAACTGCACCCCACTATACACAACATCCCATTTCATTATTCCTCGTCCTTCTTCTTCACCCCTATGTAGTAACGCTTACCACGCACTATATGCCGATCCAACAGCAGGTCCAGTTCTTTGTAAAACTGGTTTCGTCCTATAGGTTTGGTATTGGTTCCAAAGGTGGCATCATAATCCTTATAGATCTGTGTTCTTTCCACCATATCTTTCACATCTTGCGTGTGTTCGTAATACTGGTTGAACCAATCAGCGACGGTAAGGTTTTTCGTCAACATCTTCCTGGTGAACTGCATGACTTGTTCGGGTGCGTTTAGAACGGTGTTGATCAAAATGCCCTCCAGATCGACAAATGATTCGCAGAAGATATCAATCAACATCATAATGAATTCGTCACGATAACCCTAACCCTAAGAAGACGATGGTGACACGACGAGATGTCACATTTGATGAGACGAAGATGTATTTTGAAAAGCCGCAACCCATCGAAGAAGTACCTGAAGGAGAATTTGTAGTTGAGAAGATCGTTGCTGAGAAAACCATCAAGGGCCACCAGCATTACCTCGTCAAATGGCAGGGTTACGATGAGTCAGAAAACACGTGGGAACCCCGCGAGACCCTTGAAGAAGCCACCGCATTGGACGAATGGGAAGCCAACGCCGATGAAAGGCATGGCATGTTTGCCCTCTTGTCCCGCGCCCTCAGCGAAGCCGTTGAGGTCCATGACCCGACGAGCCGCGAAGAAGCGTTGCAGATGAACCCTGAGGCTTGGAAGAA
>JADGKA010000533.1:0-18424 GCA_027604605.1 Borealophlyctis nickersoniae
CCCATCTCCCCACCCCCACAAACAACCGCCGCCCTCACCACACTCCTCCTCACCCAAAAATTCCAAGACCGCGCCACGGCGTTGGACTTTTTGCGTAGCGCGGCGAGGGGGTTAGGGTTTTCGGTACTTGTGCGTACAAGTCGACCGGATTACGTCGTGATTATATGTAATTGTGGACGGAGGGTGAAGAGTGATGTTGTTGTTGTGCCTGGTGCTCCTGTGGAGCAGACGGTGCAGGAGGAAGGGCAGGGGCAGGAAGGGAAGAGGAGGAAGAGGAAGAGGAAGACGGATATGACGGGGTGTGAGTGGCATGTTATTTTGTTTAGGAGGAATACGCCTGGGTGAGTTTCTTTGTGTTTGTGTTTTTCGGTGTGGTTTTCAGTGGTGAGCTAACCGATGTGGTGTAATACAGGGCTCCGAGGTTATGGGAATACCGCGCGAGTAGTAAGATGGAACATAATCATCCACTTAACCCTGGTGATCCTTAAACAACACCACCACTCTTTACCTTTTCCGTAATGGTGCACGCTGGTTGTGGCGCCTTACGTCCCCCCTTTCGGTTTCCGCTTTTTTTTATTTCGCGTTTGTGTGAGACGCGGTTCCTCCGCTGGTCGAAGGAACCGTGTCGCAGGAGGCGGGTATGGTTGCGATGTGTAGTGGTTTGGCTGGTCCGAACCATTGCTCGAGGGGATGGGTTAGGTGCCTTTTATAGTATTTTGTTTATTTGTAAGGGGTGGAGTGGAGCGTAGTGTAGCGATACACCCCTCGCATGCTGGTTCATGCCATGGGGGTTATAAACCGGACGCACCGAAAAGGAAACCTTGGTGGTGTTGTGTTTTGGTGTGGGTCGCGGTTTCAAAAGAATAGAAAACATGAGCCTTTTATATCTCTTTAAAGATAAACGTAAAGACAGGGGGATGTGTGCGTGTAAAGACAGGGAGGTGGGGATGAAATGACTACCAACCGCATGGTTTCGCTGTGTATTTTTATTTCCCTGCGGACTTTTACTATTTTGGCAATGCGTGGAGGAGGAGATCTTCTCGCAAACGGCAATCCCTGTTCGATGTTGAGAAATGTCATAGGGATACCAAAATCTGCTGCCATCAACGCGTCAACGCGTACAAGTTGGCTGCATGCCTTAGAACGTTTGGACCCCTTTTTTTTTGGTCCGGACCTTTTGCGAATTTCGGTGAGTGCCCATGATTGGGTTTAAGTGTAAAAACGCATAAAGGAGATAGGTGAAGGTGCAGCCTCCGTTCGAACACCAGATGCCGGTGGAGACAGCGTTCGGCACTCCTGATCCGACGATATGTTGGGTTTCCGCTTTCTTTTTGGGAGTATTGGTGCTCTGCGCAATAAAAAAAGGAACTCTGCAAACCCAGCAATGACCGTGTCCATGATTGCGGGTACCATGGCCAGAGCATTAAAACAAGTCCAGCCAGCCGCGTAGGCCGTTCTTTTCGTATAGAAACCAACTCAGTTGTCCGTAAGCGAAATGTGCATAAACCTAACCTGATCCACATTACACAGATTCAAGTACGACATCAAAACAGCCGTAGACAACAGGTACCACGATGGACTGTTTCGGCGTATTCCCTGTGTTTGTTCCCCTTTTTTGGTCTGAATGCCGGTGCCGGTTCTGAATGGAGTGTGAAATACCCTTGCATGTTGAGATTGCTTCCACTTGCTGGCATAGGTGGACTGCGCACCGGGTTCGGATACCCGACACAGGCACTACATGCGTACGGTGGCCTTTCTGTTAGAAGATATTTGTGCCCTGCGTCATAAAAAAGGAGAAATTATCATTGCGCGGATTATCGTCGTGTCCATCCAGAGGATGGCATGGTCAGGAGCATCAGACCGAGTCCAGCTGTATATGTAGGCCCGGTCACAAGCAGGCCCGTGGTTGTAAAGTGCATAAACGTATCCACACACCCAGTCTAGATTCATGTGTCCAGCTCGCTTTGCAAAGATTTTGGAGTGGGCGTTGGTTAAAGTAGTGGGCCCTGGTGTCGACTGACAAGGTTCGGCACCCCGCGATGAAGTCTGCCATCATATGGATGAGTGTCCGTCTTTTTTTTGTGTGGGGGTTCGTGCCCTGCGTCAAAAAAAGTAGAGAATGATATAGGGGAAGGACGAATTACATGGCGGCGGATTTTACGGGCCAGAGTCAGAACGAGTTCACGGGCCGTGGTCGGCATGAACCTACTCACATCCCAGTCTAGATTTAAGCGCCATGTGAATAGCTCATGCGCGGGGACATCCTGTCATTGAACTTTTGCTTTCCGGCATTGGTGGACTGCGCGCTGGGTTTGGATACCCGACACGTTCTGCCTTCCCGCTCGAGGATGATACTTTTTTGCGCCCTTCACTTCCTGCCTGCGTCAAACAAGTAGCAATGATACCTTTTACCGAACAGCAATAGCCAGCAAAAACTGTACATATGTACGTGGGTGCGGTTTCAAAGAACAGAAAACATAATCTTTTATATCTCGTTAAACACAACGTCAATTTTGGTTTATGGTCTCGTGGCAGGATGTGGACGAGCTGGGGAGGAACAGGGACCATAACGCCTCGCACTGTACGGGCGGAAGAGACCCCCATTTTTTATGTTCGGGTCCCTGCTTTCTGCAGTTTTGCGATCTAAAAACCGTCATTTGAAACAGCCCCCCAACCCACCCGCATTTTCCTGTTGTGCCAACTGCAACCCGTCCGTCGAACCCCCCGCCCTTTGAAATAAGTCCCCGATGTGTCCTTCGGATGCGACGTTTGCGTGATTCGGAACCAGCAACGTCTCTCCCTGTGTATTTTAGCATGTTTTTTTCTTTGTTTTTTCGATTCTTTGGTTTTTACATAAAGTCTACGGTTCGCTTGAGATCAGTGTGTCCAGTCGCTTGAGATTTGAAGTGCGCAGTGGTAGAAGTGAGCGTCGGATGATAAGGTTCGGGCCCCAGTCGAGAGCGGAGTGTTCCTTCTTCTTTTTTCGTGGACGTTTGTACCTTGCAGTCAAAACAAGTAAGTCCCCATCTTTGTTTCGGATTGCGACGTTTGCGTGTATCTGGAACCAGCAACGTCTCTCCCGGTGTATTTGTTGGCCTGATGCTTTTTTCTTTGTTTTTGCTTTTGTTCCTTTGGTTTCACATACGACAGCGTTTGGGGTTATTGTGTCGCTCTGCGAAAATTTAAAGTGGGCGTTGGTTAACAGTGAGGGTCGGCTGGGCCCAAAAGCTCCCTGAAATCCGGTGTCCACCTTTTCTTTCATGGGGATTTGTGTCCCGCGTCGAAAAAAAGGGAAAAGCATCTTCTAAACTCGTCAATGGCTGTGTGGCCGATTGCGCATGGCATGGCCGCAGCATCAGTCCCAGCCCTATATGCACGCCGTTTCTTTTCAGATAGCAACCACGCCCGTGGTCCTAAAGGTATAAAGCGCTTAAACATATCCACAGCCTGCACGGCCACAAAAGTCACTGATTACCATTGCTACCGGTATAATAAATGCGGGGGTCTCAATGGAAATCAAACGTTTGGTACCTCATACCAATCTTTGAACAGGATTTTCTTTTGTTTAGTTTGTGCGCTTCCCGTCCTTCACTTGCTGCTTTTTGCCATGACAAGAAAGGACTTGGGGAACCTACTACATGATAGGTGAAATACTTCGTACATCTCCGCGGGAGTATTGGATCGCTTCCCATCGTGGACTGCGCGCCGGGCTCGGATACCGACACAGGTTACCAAACTTTTCTTTTTTCGCGTACCTTGGTACGTGCCTGCCTCAAACAAACGGTAAACTCTTCCAGCAGGGAGCATCTTCTGGATGTCCGGAACTACTTTGCCCGCCTTTTCTTTTCTGGGCTTCATCATCATGGCATGGCAGTGTTTTTGCCCTAAGAAGAGACAGAGATCGGGTCGTAACGGTCGGGTGCGGGGTTTAGATACCCTACAATTCCTATGCAATTACGCCTCTCTAAAATGGGCGATAAACATTTTCTACGGGGGCCACAAGGGCCCAACCACCACTCCGCCCCGCATGAGCCTGGCATTGGGCTGTATCTTTCGCCCTCCATGCTTTTTTTGTATGTCAGGATCCCCGTTTTGGGCAGATTCCAACCCGAAACCTGCCGAACCGTTTGCCTGGCCCTCATTTTCGGGTCGGGGGGCAACCCTTACGCCATCAACCTCCACAATCTCCAATCCCGCACACCCGGCAGTTAAAAGTAGCCCAGTTTGATCGACGAAGAGGATGCCGCCTTGCAAGCTCGAGTTGAAGGGAATCCCGATGTGTGTTTCAGATGAACCCTTGGCGATTCGCAGCCAGCATCTTGCCTCATGTGTGTTTCGGCCTGTTTTTTTCTTCGTTTTTCCTTCGTTTCGTTGGCTTCACATGACGTCGACAACCCAGTTGAGATTCGGCTGTCCAGGTCGGTTTGCAAAGAGCGTTGGGTAAAGTGCGGGCGTGGGGGTCGGGTGACCCCGTTCGGCATCCCCGAATGTGGGTAAACAGACGGCGTGTCTCCTTTCTTGTTGTGGATATGAGTGTCAGGTGTCGCAAAACAATAGGGTCCGTCCGATTCCGGGTAGGACGGCCATGGCCAGATATCAGAACGAGCCAGACGTATAGGTCCATTCTTTTCAAGTGGCGGCAAGGCCCGTGTCGTAAGTGCATAACCCAATTCACAACCCAGTGTAGGTTCAAGTGGGCCGTCAACCACCGCAAACAACCGGTCGGGGACGCGACGGTGTGCTTTGGCATTTGCTCAGAAATCTGCTCCAGTCAAAACACAATGCAACAAAGAACTACGCACGAGGGTTCGAAATAAGCGTGTTCGTCCCGTTGAATGCAACATTAGCAGCCGTTTTTGTTTCCTTTTTTTGCGTCTTGCCCGTGTTCCAAGGCTGGTCCCGGTACGCATTCTTCATGTGCGCAGTCCACGGATGATATCGCCTCGCGATTTCAACAACCTGCAACGGACAGGGACCAACCACCACTCGGCGTTGGCGTTGCAATGAGCGCGTCTTATGGCCCCGCATTTTTTTACGTTAGATTCCCCGCTCTGTGCAGCTTTGTGCTTCCTGCCCTTGAATCGAAAATGCACCATCCAAATGTGTGTAATGCCGACACATTGAACCGCCAATGATGGCTGGGATTTGCATGTCCGTCACCATGCCCGCAACCTGCCAGTTCCTGTGCAACGCGAACAAGTGTGGAATCCTCTAGCGGAAGGGAAGAGTTTGTACCCCGATATTCCGTATTCGCCTTGAGAAGATCTTTCTTTTTTTATTATTGCGATTCCTGACATTTGCCTGCAGCTTTTTGCCATTAAAACAGGACTGAGAAACCTACGGGATGTCGTGTGAAATAGTCTATATCTTGGCGCAGGAGTATTGGACTTCGTGTGCGTAAAAACCGGGCGTGGATGAGTGGGGACGCAGGAACTACCCACCGTACTGTGGATTATTATTCTCCCGGGCGGGCGGTCTGGTTGACTACTCTGTCCCTTTGTCCATTATGGGGAATGCGGGGGGGGAGCAAACCGCTCTTCTTACAAAGCGACCATTCGACATTGACACAGGTCACGTCCAAATCCCGCGGCCGTGAACGCGCCGACGCGTACAAAGTTGGCATGGGCCGTAGAACGCTTGCCCCCTTTTTGGGGGCCGGACTTTTACGAATGCGGTGAGTGGGAGTGGGTGGGCTTAACACATGAAACACATGAAGGGCATTGGTGAAGCTGCAGTCATTCGGTCGGACGAACAAGAGATGCTGTGACGACAGGGTTCGCACTCCTGATGATGATACGGATTTTGTCGGGCTTCCCCTTTTTTTACGTGGATGTTTGTGGCCTGCCTCGAAAGAAAATAGAGAATGATCTTACAAAATGGAATTGTTCAAACGCCTCTGCCCCCCGATTGCAGATGGCATGGTCGGAGCGCCCTTTCTTTTCGGGTCCCACCCACGCCAGTAGTCATCTCCCTAAGGAAGTGTGCAAAAACCTACCTATGCAAATCACAGTGTGAGCTTCATATGCAACGTCGTCAAGCAACCATACCCAAACCGGTCGAGGTGGGACGGTGTGCTTCAGTGTTTTTGATTGCCGTTTTTGTGGTCGGAGCCTCGCTGTGTTGTTTAAAAAAATGCGGACGTGGGACATTTTCTCAACCAGCATTGATGTTTTGCCGGATTGGCGAGAATGTACGCTGTTTTGCTGTGTGATGCCGAACATTGAAACCTCCAATGGTGGGTATCCCGCATACTACCAGCCCATCCGCCTGCCAGACTTCAAGAAGCCGGTTATTTGAAGTGCAATATGTGGAGCAAATCTGGGGTCCTTTCGCCGAAAATGAAAGGTTTGGTACCCCATTCGCCGCTGTTGGTCCCACGCTTTTTTTGTTCTTGTGCTTGGGTTCCTTTACCTCCGGCGTTTTGCCATGAAAGAAGGACTGGGGAAACCTTTGGGTGTCATGCGAAATACTGACATTGGTTTTTCGCTTTCTGGCATCCGGGTCCGGATACCCGACGCAGGAAGTATACCGCCGCAGACCTCATTTTTTTGCGCACTTCACTTCATACCTGCTTCAAACAAAAAAAGGATGACGTTTGTGGCAAGGAGCACCAGCCAATTGCGACTTTAAATGGATAATAAAGACAGGATTGTGAATGGCAAGTGCAGATGAAATGGTAACCTTCTTGTGGCAGTCCCTAAACGAAACGTTTGATACCCAATATTCTTTGAAGACAATTTCTTCTTTTTCGTTTTTTGCGGTTCCCGTCCGTTACCTGCGGCTTTTACCGTGAAAACAAGGGACTGCAAAGGTTGTTGCCGGAAATCCTTTATATCTTCATGCAGGGACATTGGAGTCTCGCTTCCAGGCAGGAACTATGCGCCGGGTTCGGGTATACCAGACACAGAGCAAATTTCTTTTTGGCACCAAACAAACAGCAATGACTCGTTTTAGCATGGCATGCCAGCCCAGCCAGACCGCCTGTTAATCCTTTCACACGAAACCAAGGGACGGTTTGTTACGTTTGGATTCGCAAAGTGTACAACAGGTTGGGAATTTAAGGGATTGTTACTCCTGGCTCTGGCTAAATGAGAGAATGTCACTTGGACGTTCGTTTCGTCAGAGCGTTGGTGTCGCTGTGGAGTAACTGTGGACGCCGCGAAGGTGGTGTGGTCTCCGGCCTTGCGCAATCAGTGAAATGAGAGCTCTTCTCTTTGAGTGGCACCATAAAACGAAAATCTCCCCACCAAACGCTCCGTCCTCTACCATTGGTCAAGCATACCGTCCAAGGTGCCCAACATTTGTGAACAGATGGCAAACCAGGTGATTGGACGTGTTCTGTAATTCTTTTTTGGGGGGTTCGTTGGGGTAGCTCTAGCCAGAATCATTTATTGTGGGCTGGTGGTCCTTGTTAAAAAGCACAACCGCTATTCGTTTGTCATTGCTATTCGTTTGACGCATTGCTATTCGTTTGACGCAGGCATGCAGTCAGGTGCGCAAAAAAAAAGAAGTTTTGGGTCAAATGAGCAGTTCCCGTGTCGAGTGTCCGAACCCGACTCACAGAAAGCGTGATTCTGGACGTGGTCTTTTGCTCCCTTTTTAGGGGCGTTCCTTGGAGTACGTCTATGCAGAATCGTTGCATTGGCCCCTTTGGTTTCCTTTCGACTTGAACGGCGTCCGTTCGGTGGTAGAGGAGATCGACCGAGACGCGCAGTGCGTGGGGTTTGGATACCCCCAAGCACGATCCCGCACCCGCACCCGCACCCGTTTGTACTTTGCTCATATTTGCGGATGATGGGGTCATCCCGCTAGGAAAGGGCATCTGAGACCTTCTTAAACGAGTTTTGGTGACATGGAAAGGCCGCCGAAGGGTCGTGTATGGGGTTAACGGAATCAATCTCCATCTCGAGTGCCGTCACTTCGATCAAATTTTCTTTTCCTTTCCGTGGCCATCCTCTTAATCAAAACCCAGGAAGTGTTTCACTCGGCCAAGTTCCCCAATACCATAATTGAGCATCGACCGTTTGATGTGCCATGCCAAAAAAAGGGAAAGGAAGTGGAAGGCACGGAATTGGCGGGGTATGGAATACCCACAGCCAGACATCGCAACTCGGTTTCTTCCTTCTTCCTCGCGGCGTCTTGCCGACTTTTGCAACGAGCAGAAGGGGTTAGGCTTCAGGGTTTGTACCGTGTCGTGACTTCAGTTGACGAGACGCTAAGTTTGATTCTGCAAAGAAGTTGCGTGCCGTGTATCTGTAGTTTCGCTCGATGACCGCTGGTTCTGTGTCGTCCACCAGTCACCTTACAGAATCTACCGTGTGGAATTCAGATACTGTCATTTCAGTGGTCTTGATGTACCCGTGTCTGACACGGCACAGGATTTGGGAGGCTTTTCATTTTTTTTGCTGACAAGGATTCACGGCGCAGGAAAAAGGGGATGAATTGACCATGAACACAGTGGATAGTAAGCGGATGGCGCCCCTTCAATCCAAGTGGGAAATCAGGCTGTGCGAAATGGTCACTGGAATGTGCCAGGAGAAACGTTAGGTGAGATTGTTTCCCATTAAAGCACAGTTGTCCAAGTATCCAACCAATCTGAGCTCTTTGTAACGGTGGATCTCGCGGTGGGGCGACATCGTTTAGCATTAAACGCGCTTCGCTTTCATATGTGGGGCGGCATGTCAACTGGCTACCGGCGTCGATTTTTTTGCCCCATATTGAGGGATCCGCTGAACAGCATGACCTGAGACCTAAAGAACGCCTTGCAGTGTACGGTATCTTTCGGGGCCCTTTTTTGGCAGGGGACGTATCGTTTGGTAATGCGGTGGCAAGGAGTTTTTTGGGAAAGTGAAAGTGTATTGTGCGAGCTTAAGGGGGGTTGTTACTGAGGTCGGACCACAAACGTTCGGTACTTTGGTTTAGTTCTCTCCCGGTATCCGGCTTTTTTTTCTGTGGGTATTTGTGGCCTGCCTCAAAAAAAAGGGAGCGAGACTTGAAACCCATCAATGGCCGGGCCCACCGGTTGCGGATGGCATGGCCAGAGCATTGGAAGGACTCCAGCGGTATATGTATGTAAGCCCGGTCTTCTGGGATAGCAATCACGCCCGAGGTCATAATGTGCATAACCCAATCCACAGCCCAGTTCCAAATTCAAGTTTGACGTTCAAACCGCCGTGGACCTTGGTTGGGACCCGGCGGTGTACTTTGTCGTTTCCTCCATGTTCTTTTTTTTGGTTTGAACGCCGGTGCCAGTTCTGCCTGGACTTGTTGTTTCCGAAAACCCCAAGGCGTGGGGGTATTCTTCAACCAGCAGCTGTGAAGAGAACGACTGGGAAACCACTGCTTGTCCTGTGAAATACTTCATATCTTTGCGCGAGGACATTGGAATGCCTTCTGGCATAGTTGGACTACTCGCCGGGTTCGAATACCCGACACAGGAACTGTCCCATTCACGGACTCAGAATATATTTTTTTTGGCGCACCGCGGTTATGCTCAACCAATGTTGGTCTTTCGCAGGATTGACAATGAATAAAGGCCGTGGGATACCCCGACCTTCAACTCTGTGGACGAGTTTTGGACCAGCCGCCACACATATTACCTCGAAACCGATCAAAAACATTGCGACATAGTCCGGGGCAACAAGCACCTTGCGGAATCATCTTTTCTTCTGCCCAATTATCAATCCTGGCTTGCCGGTTTTTTTTTGTTATGACCGTTTTCTAATTTCACGAACGCATAAAAGTCGGGTGCGCAGTCGCGTGAAGAGTATCCGCCTGTCTGCGACTCGCACATTTCGTCTGTGTCTTTAAAAATTGCCAGGAATCTCCCGTTGCCCTTCCATTCAGTTCACTCAGACATTGCACTGGCCCCGATTAAATACCGCCGGTTCTGCTCATGCTATACGATTATGATATTTGTTATTTTTTTGGGCCAGTTTTATCATATTGAAACCAACACAGGGCCACTCAAGACGTGGAACACAGTGTCAATTTTGGACAACCAGCGTTCATTGTAGGACGCAGCGCATTTGGATTTGCAACTCCACGCGCCCTATCCGTTCGTCGGCCCATGATTCACGTTCATCTCACCTCGTTCTGGCGTCCCCACAAAAAATAAAGGGCCAAAAATAAAAGCACTTGAGAACTGCTAATTGTGGAACCCCACTGGTTTCGTCTTTTGAAAGACGCTAATGTTGTGTTTCCAAATCCTTCTGGTATGGTAGGTGATATTGGGATTTCCGCTACACTCAGAAGCGGAGGGTACTTTTCAGTTTGTGAATAACAGAGCGGGAAAAAAAGCACAGTTGTTTACATTTGTTGTCTCTTCCACAGGTACCAAGGGGCTGAACCCCATGCGAAACTTTATCCATCGCGTTTGCGTATTGTGTTCTGATGTAAACGCAGACAGGAGAACCGAGCTAGAAGCAGAGTGTACTTGCCATTTTGTAAACAATACAGCGGCAAAAAAAGCGAGAGTCATTTAGATTGAGTGAGACAGGCACATCGGGGTGAACCCGGGGCGAAGACTTCGTCCATCAGGTTTGCGTCTTGTGTTCTGTTCAGATGGGAGGAGAAACAGACCGACAAGCAGTGGACGTTCCCGCGGATACCGCTACCGGACTTTGGTCAAACGAACATCCAAATGGCACGAAAAAAGATGATTGAGTTGAGTGCAATGTCTGAGTGAACGCGCGCCTTTTACAAAGGGTCGGCGGTCAAATAGGGAACAACATGGGGTTCCGTTGTCTCATTCGTTGATACATACTGGAATTGCATTGCACCAGGAACAGAAGGTACCCCTTCTTCCCATGCATTGTCTACAGCTAAGGAACAGCATAGCCACTTATACAATGTCAAGGATAGATTGACAACAACGCGATGACCAAGACGTGCTGCCGGCGGCATCCCAAAGGTGACCTGGTCGCCAAATGAATTCAAGAACTTGTGCCTTTTAGCAGTTGCAAAACAGCTGTCCTCCGGGTGCTCCGCAGTCCACCAGCATCCGCAATACCCCAACATGTCCCCCTCGCATGCCGCCTTTGAAGAGATACTGTACCTCACCGTGCGTGTGGTGGGAAAGGACACGTTCCAATATGTCGACCAGCCCATCGTTGCCGCAGCATCAACCTCACGGTCCAACAAAACCTTCACGATGTCGTAATGACCGTTCTTTGCTGCAAACCAGAGACCGTCGTTTCCCCGACCGCAGCTTAACTCTCCAAGTTCCCACCAATAGAAGCCTCATTCAAAGTCATAATAAGGGCCATGATGCTTGCGGACTTCTTCACCATTGTCTCTGGTTCCATGATTGAACAACATGTTCACCGCCTGTACACTGCCCACCGCCGCCGCTCCCTTCATGGGAACATGGTATGGGGTTTCTGCGCTTGCGACCCACCCCACCAGGATTTTGTTGACGGCCACCAGCCGAGCCACCTTTTCTGTTGGAGGTTGTGTAAGGGGTCGCGGACTTCTCGCCGCGGACAGAGCAGAGCCTTTTCCTTATGCTTTCGCCACGCGAGAGCATCGCTTAGTGATGCAGGCATTCAGATTGCGGCAAGCACTGTGCCTGTGCGGGATGGAGAAGATTAGGTCCACCTTTTCAAACGTACCTCATCCTAAGTGTTAATTGTTTTGTCCTGCGAGCTTTTGGGGATAAACGAACCAAGTGCATAAGCGCTGCTGGTGCTGACAATGTTCGACGCATCCGCGGCCTGCATTGACATCTGCGGCGTCCTCGACGAGGATGGCGGGCGCAAAAGTACAATACGTAGCGCATCCTGAACGTCTCATCAGGTGCAGTGACACTTGACTAGGTTTCAGAAGTGAAGAGTTCCGTGCCCGGTCCTCTCCCCACCCAAGATCATTCGCAACCGCGGGGCGGCCCAGGAATCCCGCGATAAGAACGCAAATACATGGGAGGATCTTGAGGCAACCAATAGCACCCTGGAAAAGCATAACATCCCGTCGTCTGCAAACAGCAGCAGCAACCAACCGAAGGCCTCGTCTCTTGCCTCGAAGAACTCGCCTCCGCACTGTGATAGTCTCCGCTCCCAATTCCAAACCGCAACATCTGCTGATCAGTCAACACCCAAATTCTCACTGTCCGCGACCTTCACAAACAACCATCCCGGCAGCGGATGTCGCGCGTCAAACGTGAAGATACGGACGAACCCTACAACGGCACAACCACCGACGTCCTCTCCCTTGGATCCATCGTCGTTATCGACACCCTCGTGGACGACGGGTTACTCGCGTCCTTCACCTGTTCAGAAAGGGAAGTGCAGTGGGGCAATTGCCAACGTAGGTAGGTAGATCACCTGCCATGCAGTGACACCGCAAAAGCAATACCTAGACAAGTGCAGAAGTACAGTCACCGTGCCACAAGGCCCAAGGACCAGGTCGCGTCGTGATGCTTGTCTTCTCCTCACTCATCCGTCAACCATCCCAAGAGAACATCATCTCCAACACACTCCTGCTCAAAGAAAAGCCTCCCGTCGTCTTACTTCCAGACATATTCCCCTCCATTGCCAGACACTCCCATCCCATCGACGCTCGCAACTTACAACTCCTAAACAAGGAAATCTCGTCTGTCATCACCACCAACGACCTTGTGTGGGGTGAAGCACGCTGGAGATGGAGTAAGAGTCCCCGAAAGTGTTGGAAGTGGGCGGCAGCCGGGGGTCATGTCGACGTGGTGAGGTGTTGTTTGGAATCCGACAAAGGGGCGGACCTGCCCATCAATAGCGGCGATGCCCTCTGTTGGGCAGCTGATGGAGGACACCTGGAGACCGTCAAACTGTTGTTGGAGAAAGGGGTGGATTTCCTTGCCCATGCGGGGTATGCCCTTCATGGGGCAGCAGAAGGGGGACACCTGGATATTGTCAAACTGTTGTTGGACGGGGGGGTGGACTTCCCCGGCCGGGAGCGGGACACCTGGAGGTGGTCCGCCTGTTGGTGGAGAAAGGCGCGGTTGTGCACTTCCGGGGTGACGAAGCGTTGGGTGCGGCGGCAGGAAGCGGACACCTGGAGGTCGTCCGCGTGTTGTTGGAGAAAAATGCGGATGTGCATGCCGATGGCGGCGATGCGCTCTGCCGGGCAGCAGAAGGCGGGCACCTGGATATCGTCCAACTGTTGTTGGAAAAAGGAATGGACTTGCATGCCCATGGCGAAGCTTTGAGTGGGGCGGCAGAAAACGGACACCTGGAGGTGGTCCGCTTGTTGTTGGAGGGAGGGGTGGACTTGCATGCCTATGGCGAGGACGCTTTGAGTGCGGCGGCAGAAAACGGACACGTGGAGGTTGTCCGGCTGTTGTTGGAGAAAGGTGTGGATGTGCATGCCCGAGGCGACGAAGCTTTGCGTACAGCAACGAGAATGGGACAGATGGACGTGGTCCGTCTGTTGTTGGAGAAGGGTGCGGACGTGCATGCGTGCGAAGATGTATTGGCGAAAATGTCTGGGAACACGGAACTGGTCAGTCTATTCATGGACTACGGGGCGTGTATGCCGCAGACGCATTGAAAACCCGCCCGGCCGCGCAAAATATGTGGTGAGTGCTACCTGATGACCTATAACCTATTTACCATTGAAAAAGGGAAAAAGCCCACTGACAACCGCCATTTCCAGCCACGACTACAACTACCACTTGCAATCCAGAAGGACGACGGGCAAACCTTATCCGCACCCTTCGGTTTCCTCAAGAGTATTTTAGATAGGAACTACATAGGTGCAATCAGATAGGCTACGGCTCGCTCGCTACCTATTACCTATAACGTCGCTGGCCCTTCCAGTCCCAAAAAAGAAAAGCAGTATCCAAATCCTGACTCTTTCGACGTTTGGCCTGACGTACAGGTTTTATTTACTCCTGCGTGCGTACATACACGGACGGTGCGTTTGCTCGTTGTCTTTTGGGTTTCCTCCTGTTGAGACCTCCCTGTACCAAACGGGAAGCAGCAATGCCTCTGGCTGCGAGCGCCCAAGGCGTCAGATTACGAGTACCTTAAATTCATACCCTTCACGAGCGGGCAGTGCTAGCCAGCGCGAAAGAACATAAACCGGGCATCAAAAATGGAGCAACGGTAAATCTCGCAAATTACGCACAACATTGCCCTGAGATATTGTGCGCATTAGATGGCAGGCAACAACAACCACCGTTATCTCGCGCTCAAAAATAACCCATCAGTGTCGTGTTAAAGAAAAGTACATGTAAATACGATAATGTTGGGGTGTCAAGTAAAAAAAAATGACCAGCAAAGACATAGAATCCCTCCACGCGCAACCGTCCCTAGGCACGCGAACGTTTCCCTACACCTTCAACTCCCTCTTAAGAAAGAGCACAACAACGTGTGCATCTTCCCCACGGCTTTGAAATCCCACAAAATGCCAACAAAATCCCGAGCTGAGACCGGTTTCTTCCTCATTCCTTTTCCGAAGCATCGCTGTAGCTTGGTCCCAGCGAGTGACGCTGAGACACGACAACGCGGAAAACACCTGCATATCCACCGCACTCTTGTCCAATTCCATGACCTTGGAGCACTCCCATCCAAGGTCGGGGTGGACTCGGCAGGCGTAATAAGTGGTGGAGGAAGGACGATCGAGCGTATTCAAAATGTCCACAATCCCCGGCAACCCGTAGTACACAGCTTCCGACGCGATAGCAGCCTTTGTGACAGTCGGCGTAAGATGGACTTCATTTGTGCGCAGGTAGCCGAGGACGACAGCAAACAAGTCTGGGTCGCGGTCTATGAAGATGGTGGGAATGCCAGACAAGGAGTCGGAAGGCGGTGTAGAGGTGTGGAAGCGACAAAGGCCCGCCAGCATTGAATCTGGGTAGTTGAGGAGTGTGGAACGGGTGGTTGAGAAGATACGACCCCCAACATTGAGGTCGATGCGGTGCGTGGGGTTAGTATTGGCGGAAGACATGAAAGTCGGACGGACGTGAAGGTGCCAGGCCAGAAACAGACGGATTCAGGTGAATTCCGCATGGCCTGTGCCTCCAAACTCGAGGTTAAATTACATTCCATACTTAGTCATATAGGGCGGCACAGTTTCTGCGACACAACCGGAATTGCGTTTACCTTTATGTGGCACCGGCCTCCAGACCATTTTCATAAGAAAACGGGGAATTAGCTCAGATGGTAGAGCGCTCGCTTAGCAGTTGCACATCTAACGAAAGCAAATGAAATGTGAGAGGCACGGGGATCGATACCCCGATTCTCCAATATCCACTCGTTTTTGTCGTTTTTCCAATCACATTGGTTTCCCTGCTCCTTCTTATGTTTTACTTCTTCGCAGTCGCGTCTTCCCATATCTGAGATTGGATTCTTGTGGCAGAAAGTTGACGGTGTTCCGCCCAACGAATGGTCGAGTTGTTTTGCGCTAAATTAATTAATTTAAGTGGTTCCCCCACCGAATCCGTTGGCCATGCATGCCATGACAGGACGGACAATGGGGGAATTTTTCCCGGACCAAACAAAGCTGACCTCATCGAGCCGATTGTTTTTGTTGCCCCAATATGAAGTTTGTAACAAACGTCCCATCATCCGTCCCATCATCCCATTTTATTCTGTTTTTTCATCTCCCTCCCAGCGCTCCTTACACGGTCTCTGGGCCAGGTCCCATATCTCCCTCCCACCACCACCTACCACCGAACCGACCTTGTCTCGCACAGCGCAACTCCTTTTTCCTGTACCATTTTTATTTGTTGCCCGGGTTTGCATCCTTTTTGGCGTCTATTGTTTTGAAGAAGGTATGAGTGGTGGATATCAACGGAGGGATTTGAAGAAGAAGAGACAAGGGGGGATGTGTTGAGCGGCACGAGCAGAAGGCGGGAAGAGGGGGATGGTTGAGGGGGGCTTTGGAGGATACTGTGTGACGTTGAAGCGGACCCGTGGTGTGGGAACGCGCTGGTTGTTGCCTTTTTCCCCCCCCTCGACATGTCCCAATTTTCCCACCAAACACCATCCGTACACACCCGCAACGCGAAATTTGGAGAGGACTGGGGAGGTGGAAATGGGCATATTCATAGGGTAATTGGCGGTGAAGAGAGGATAAGGGGGACGAGGAGAGGGGTGCGGTGGACTGAAATGGAGGGACGCGTCGTGGCGAATGGCAGAAATGAGGACCGTGGGAAAGCGGGGTTGGAGGGGAGGGTGGGAACGAAGGCAACTCCTTCGGCCCCAGGGGATGTTTATTACCATTGAGTTTGAAAGTATAAATCATGGACTCACCGTTCCCGTTCCTCCTTTCATCCACCGTATGCAGGGCATCACATCAAAAACCACTCTTTCCATCGCCCTAGCGTCACCCACACCCACCCCCACTCGGACCGTTCCAACCGACAACCTCTGCCGGGCTTCGACGGCCAGCCTGTGTCCTCCGACCGCGATTTTCATCAAAAGTAAAATCCCCCTGACACATTTCCCATCATGTCGGTCGCGGTCGGCAACTCGGATTTTCGCCCGTTGCCAACAAATCCAAATGCCAAAATCACCGGTGTTCACGAGTCTTTGTTGCAAGAATGCGAGAAGGATATCATCTGGTATCGAGATAACTTTTTTGGGAAAGGTGGGTGGTGTTTTGAGCATGAGGGGTCATGGATGTGGGAGCGGAGGAATTTGGGGATACCATATAGCGGTTGGAATTTGGTTCTTGGTATCTCTCGCATTTGCGATACTGTGGAGGGCGTGGAGGATCTTGTGAGACCGGCAGGGTTCGGGAAAGGAGGAGCTGGCAAGAGTGGCACTGGAGGAACAGTCATGCTGTCGATTTGCGCAGAAGTGAAGCGCTAATCCAACCATTTCTCTCCATTCCTCAATAGTCCACCAAAACTACCTCGCCCTCGACTCTCCCCGCGGCCCACTCGCCATCTCCGTAATCGAAGACGGCGACGTCTACAAAGCCCTGGTCCGCACAACCGAAGGTTCAGAACGTCTAAGCGTGGCCAGATCCGCCGTCCCCTGCCCGTGGTGGAGAAAAACGCTCGGCATGGGTCCGTCCCTGTCGGCATTGATGACAGCCATATCCCGCAACATTCCATACCAGAATTTGAAGCTGTGCAAGGACCCGAATTTGGCGAACGAGTTGCTGTCGATGGAGGAGAGGCAGGTGATCAGGTCGTATAAGTTTGGGGTTGCGTATGTGGGGTTGGGGCAGTCGAGTGAGGAGGAGATGTTGCAGAATCGGTTTGGTGAGGACTTGCTGTTTGCAGTTGTTGCTATGCTGCTTTTTGCCGTTTTCCCGATCTCATTCCTCGCCTCGATTCATAACATATCCTATTTCCTTTCCCCTGATCGTTACAAATAGAGAACACATCGCCAGCATTCAAACAATTCCTCAACTTTCTCGGTGAAACAATAGAGCTCCGCGGTTGGAAAGGGTACAGGGCCGGGCTGGACGTTTCAGGCAGTAAGTCATAACGGAACTTTGTTGATGATGGTCTCTTCGTAGTCCGTGCATAACCGCTGACTCAAACCAGGCAATAACACCGGAACCCAATCCGTCTACACCAAATGGCAAGGCTACGAAATCATGTTCCACGTCTCGGCAATGTTACCTTTTATCCAAGGCGACCGTCAACAAGTAGGTTTGGCTTCCTCCCCTTCCATTTCCCCCTCTTCTTTTCTGCCTCCTCACCCGCTCTTGTTTTGTATCGTAGCTGGAACGCAAGCGCCACATCGGCAACGACATTGTCGTCATCATCTTCCAAGACGGCGACACGCCGTACCAACTCACCAGCATCACGTCGCACCAGAATCATATCATTGCTGTTGTGCAGCCGCATGGGGATGGATACAAGTAAGGGGTTATTTGTCAGTCTGTTGCGTTGTTCCCCCACGGGATACTTAGTTGAGGTTTCGCTCCTAGATTGTGCGTATGCCCGAAAACAGGCGTACCACCCTTCACACCTGACATCCCCGAACCGCCGTACTTTACAAAAGATGCCGTGAGCAGAGACTTTTTCTTGCACAAGCGTACGTCCCTCTTTCCCCTCTGCCCTACCTCCTTTCTGCGCCTAACCTTCCTGTGTTTCATGTAGTGGTAAACGGCGAACGCGCAAGTTACAAAGCCCCCTCCTTTGCGCCCAAAATCTCGCGTACGCGTTCGGTGTTGCTCTATGAAGTTGCGAGTAAGTTTTTGACTTGAAAAACAAAAACTAGCGGTGGGTGGGGAACGAAAAAGGAAATGCGGGAATGGGGAGAGGAGAGCGGAGGGAGGTGGGGAACGGGCCGGTTTTATGTTGTGTGTTGTGTGCTGTGTGATAATTTAATGGGTTGGGGAATACGGTGTGGGAGCGCGACGAAAACTGAAAAAACCGAAAAACAAAAACCTTGGACAAAACGGTGGTGAGGGGTTGGGTGGGGTCAAAGGAAGGATGCGTGGGTTTCGTTGGAAGCCCCAAGGCTAGTTTCTGTTTTTTATAACA
>JADGKA010000534.1:0-18347 GCA_027604605.1 Borealophlyctis nickersoniae
TCCTACCCCCGGTACCCTCGCACAAGCGAAACTCTAAAGACAAGGTAAGCGGAGAATGTGCTAGGAGGGTGTTGGCAGGGAGGAAAGCATCAGTGGGTGGAGAAGGCGTTAGCGGGCGGAGAGTGCATTGGCGAGGAGAGTGCGTTGGCAAGGAGAGTGCATTGGCAAGGAGAGTGCGTTAGCGAGGAGAATGCCTTAGTGGGAGGTGAACGCGTTCCCTGGTGGAGAATCACCGGAGACCCCGTTGGTGCCACCAACGCATTCTCACCGTTGAACGCATTCTCCGCCCGCTAACGCCTTCTCCACCCACTGACGCATTCTCCACCCGTGGACAGTTTGCATGGAATTCGTGAGCGGTTCTAAACCTTGCATCCTTGCCTCCCTCCTTCTCCATTAACTGCCTGAAAAGTTCGAATGGCCCCGTATTACATCACCCGACCCGTTGGACGGTTGACAAATATGGTCAACCCCAACTTTCCACAGCCCCAGCGCACCCAAATTGCCACGCTGCTGAAGGATGCAACCGAAGAACTTGACACAGCGGTGTTCGACGCATGGAATCTTGTTCAGGTGCATTTTCAGCGGCAAGCAACTGCGATGCTGCAGAATTGCCGGGCAGCTGCCGCAAATGCCGCCGCACCTATCCCTGGCGGTAAGTGGAGAAACATTGTGATAGCTACATGGACATTCTTGCGTACAGACACCTTGTTTGCAGGCATTTTCACGGCAGGGCAAACACTTGATGGGTGTGGCTGTAACTTACAGTACTTCACGCACATGATTCGTGTTGCCGTTGGGATACCCTTTCCACCCCATCATCAACACATCGTCCACCCCACAATCTCCGCCTCCTACACCCAATATCTGAAACCTGCGATGTCACCAAATTACCAATGGGATGCAGCCAACAATATCCCTGTCGCCCCAGCAGCTAATGTTCCCCTCCTGCACACTCGCCCCAATTACCTCCTCACCCACTTCGGGCAGCTGTTTAGCATTGAGGGGCGCCGTATGAGCGTGGCATTCTGCAATTACATGTTAACGAGCATATACGTCAGACCCTTAAATACTGGCTCGCCCAGCAAAATCATTTGTTTATGGCCAGTCGGCAACAGCAGAAAGAGCTAAGTGAGCCCTCATTACCGTCGACGTTTGGTACAGTTTTGTACAGCTGTTGTTATTCATCAGCCGCATTTTTCAAGGGGAACGTACGCTAATGCTGCTTGAACCGCTTTACGCCATCTCCGATGTTACTGGTAATGTTGGACATCAGATTATTGTGGGGAACCCATTCCTTTTCGGCAACCTCCCCCCGTACGCGGGGCTGCAACAGCAGACGCTTTTCGTGGATTTTATGCGGTGAGTTTGGGAAATGGGTTCCGGTTCTGCTGCCTGTGCCACAACACATCTGATGTTGGTCTACTGTAGGCCCATTCTAGAGTTGGTTGTGTGGGCTGTCAATGTGATTCGGATACGGGACGGTTTGCAACTTCCAGCGAATAACCCCCCTGTCGCCGCCAACCTTGCTCAGGCAAGGGCAGAGTTGCGCCAACATCCCACCCTTGGGTTGGGAACGATTCGTAGCCCTTGGCCGAAAACAGCGAGCCCACTATTTGCTCCCATTGCTCCAGTACTTGTCCGAGTTTGAGGCCAATAATCGCCCGGCTGCTGGTGCGCCGCGGGAGCTGAGTCACGTGCGGCTATGTCCTGGAAGAACCGGCCGCGGCTTGCATTACACACAGTTTGACTTCTGGGCATTATGCAATATCTTGGGGCATGGAGCAAATCCTCCCATTGTGATTAACGATCCCGCAGCACCAAACAATCAGATGAATCTATCACGCACGGGACTGGAGTTCTCTGGCCAACCGGGAGCACGACTCAGTATCTTTTTTCAGCTTTTCGACCGCACCAAACTCAAATCATTACGCGTTGATCCCAATACAGGAAACATTGTCTTCCGTAACGGGCAACAAGACCTAGCAATCGACAAGATGTCTCTCGTCACAAATGGGTATACAGCGAAGTTAATTTTTGAAGTTCAAGCCGGGCCGCAGCAATCAAGTAAGTATCTGGTGTTTTGCCCTGCCACACATGACATATCCCTGATTTTGTTTCCTCTTAGGGAGGATTCCCACGATGGCGGAACTTCAGAATTTCCGCCACCCATCCCACCGTGAATTCCGCCGTGTCGAAAACCCGGACGTGGCCAGGGGAGCGCTGCATTGAATCGCCGCCCAATCGCACCAGCAAACCGAGTCTTTCAGTTACCTGGACCGGTTCCCACGCGCCCAATCTTGGGTGTAGACCCAGGCCAAAAATTTCATGTCACGGTAGTCCGGGCTGACATTGCTGCATATGCTAATGCAACAAGACAGGCAGCCTTGAACGCCCCGACACCCGCTGCCTTGCAGGCGGTGAAAACCCAATTTCGTGGGTTTAAACGAGCAAACACAACTCGAGTACGTGGCCGCCATTATCGTGAGAAAAATTTGTCCGCCTGGTTTCAACGGAAGCACGCGCACAGGGTGGCAAACACTCAGGGTTTGCAAGGTAAATCAAACCCATCCCCCAATGCAGTTCCCGCATCAAATTAATACTGGTATCTCTGGTATGGGGCTGTTTACAGCTTTGATCGACGCTCTTCAGGGGCGCATGGATGCTATCAACGGCCTGGGAACGATGAGCACCCTTCAATATTTGAACGACGTCTATAGAGGTAATGTCTTACTTGCTGTACCATTTTGAGCAGCTCGGGAGAATTTATCGTTGGCTTGCTTGCTTTTTTACTACAGGCTTAGATCAAATGCGGGCCCATTTTCGGGGGCCACTTTATTATCGTTGCGATTTTACACGGGATACCTACCAACGGAAGACCCTTGCCATCACCGCGCGTTACTTGATAGACCCTACATGGGTGAACGCACATGGAACACCCATAGACACGCAGTTTCGCTCAGTGGGCATTGAGAGAGCGGCAAATGGCCAGATGCAATCACGGAGCCTTCGTCGCGCGGGTCTTGCGGCAGGGGTAAACCCACCAAACCCGAATCCGATGCCCGTCGTCGCATTTGGTTGGGGCAACTTCAAGTGGCAGAAACCTCACGGCTCTGTCCCAACCAAATCGCTGGCTCGGGAAATGGCCATTCATGGGGGCACTGTGTTCATGATGCCGGAGACGGGGACATCAAACCGTGACCTTTGTCAGACGGCGGACTATGAGGCAGCATTGCCAAACCCTCCCCCTCCGCAAATCCCGCACCCGCCAATCGTCACCCATGTTTTACCGCCAGTCTCTCGCCCAGCCTGGCGCTGCACACAGCACCCGAAAAGACGTTTGCGCCGAAGCAACAAACGACAACCTGCAGGCGTTGTTGGCCAGCAAGCCATCCAATTAATTCAGCAGTTAGCGGCTGGCGTCCACCGCCCCCCTCGCATTCCTCACCCCAATGGCATCCAGCTTCCCGGAGGACATCGGAAGAAGCTCTACTGCTGTCCTCCCATGGTGCCGCCCCATCGCACAACCACCTGCCCTAACAATGCGTTATTGGCACAGGTAACACACCCGCGCTTGCTGCAAAGCACCAGCCCCAGCATTTTTGCTGGAGCTTTTGCCGTTTTGGATAAGGATGTCAATGCAGGGGGGCTATTCCGTTACGGTATCTGGGGGTACTGTGTGTTCGACGGACGTCGAGAGGGTTGGAATCTGCCGGTTGGTTTTGCCTATGTCCCACCTCCTGCGAATCAGTGGGTCTAACCTCTAGCCCCACCGAACATTTTGTGTTTGGTGGGGCAGCCGCTGGCACACTTACCGGTGTGCATCGAAAATACGCCGAAAGGCGAGCCTCATGTCCGAACGCTGCTTGGACGTTTGGGCAACTATCTAACCAATGGTTAAGTTACATGATATCTTGTCTGGTGGGATACCGACGCGTTGTTCAATATTTCTTGTTTTTTCAACCAACCTTCTTCTACATGTCTTTTTGCTTGACGTAAGGGGCTGCTGTTTGGCACTTTCTTACATGCAGTTTCCCGGTGCCAGAAATCACGATATGGGTGGGATACATGGCATCAAAGTAGCGCGAGTAGCAAGACCAGTGCACCAAAGTAGCATCTTGTTGGCCAGAACTAAACGGAGGCTGGTATGCCACCACAGAGAAATGGAGACCAGATGCTGGTCTAAATGCGACCCTATGGCGCATGCTGGACAACCTCAGTTTCTTATTTAATATCTTTTGTTTTTTCTACCAACCTTCTTCCAGATATATCTTTTATGTAGGGCCTTTTTGCGCGACGCGTTCCCCCTCCTTGTCACTCCTTGCTTTCATCCTCGCCACTATGTCGACGCACCTTCACCAAAGACCTGCCATATGTCTATAAACTGGGTCGGGGTGTGGTGGTCAGGGTGGTCGCTGCTTTGCGCCGAAGCCACGACGCGTTCCCCTCCTGGCCTTCTGTGCATGAAGGGGGATCGGTAATCAAACATGCCAGACCGGACACCGACATGAAACAGATTGGCACCTCGGGATTTTTTGTGCATGAAAGCCGACTTCATTTGCATGACGCGGATCTGTCACGCGTTAATTAATAGGGACCTCCCGTGCGTGAACGCGGATCAACGTTCGTGCGTGAACGCGGCCATGAATGACGGGACCTTTTGTGCATGAAAGGCGCTTTTTGTGCGCAAATGTGGACCTTTTATGCTTGAACGCGGACTGCATGGTTCGTGACCTCAGGCTGAATGGGGACCTTTCGTCCGTAGTTATGAGAGCGGGCCTTGGACGCCTGAAAGTGGACCTTCCTGCATCACGATTGATAAACGCAGGGACCCTATGTGCGTAAACGTGGTACTTATGTGTGGGAAACTTGAACGCGGACATGAATGTGGGACCTTCCATGCATGAACGCGGACCATATGGGCATGGAAACTGTCTGTACGTGAACGAAGGATCTTTTGTGCATAGATAGATGTGAGAGTAGAGTGGACCTTGGACGCCTGAAAGTGGACCTCCTGCATGACGAGTGAGGAACGGCAGGACCCTATTTGCATAAACGTGGTGTTGATGTGTGGTAAACATGGTCATGCAGGAGGAATGGGAGAACCCTATTTGCATAAACGTGGTGTTGGTAAATAAACATGGCCAAAAACTGTTCGCCTTTATTCCTCATCATGTCCGTCCATACAGTAGGTGATGCACCTTGTGCGAGATTTCATTTGTATAACATAGCAGGTTTGCTTCCCCTCTGCGCCCTAGCCATCCGCATTCGCCAAGAAGGTAAACGACTGCGCTGCGCCCAATCAACTGGTTTGAGATGAATGTACTGGCTGCCACCTGATGAAAGTGTGGAGTCGCGAGCTGAGAGTTCTTACGACGATGTGGATGGTGACATAGGTGGCGCCGGTGGGGACGAAATAGACAACCGGAGTTCATACTTGTAGCATAGTCGAGCTATTCTGGCGCACTGTATGGAGCTGCACATAACGATTGTCTCTGGAATAACTCGCAAAAAAAGCAGAGGCAAACACAGATGAACTGTATTCACGCATTCACAGTCTGAAAAACTGAAACCTGACCCGCCACACCCACGCACAACCCAGATTCAACCCCTTTTCCTAATTTCAGTACACCCTGCCGACCCTAAGCCTGAACATCCACCACCGAAATCTCATGCAAATAGGTGGAGAGCAACTTGATCCCTTCAATGTAATTCAACTTGTCAATCTTCTCGTTGATAGAGTGGGCACCGTCGTCCGAACGTCCCATGGGAAGCAACAGTACATTCTTGTTGAGGGCTTCCTGGAAGGTGAGCGTGACCGGAATGCTGCCTCCCTCGCGGGTGAAGTCGGGAGTTGCGTCGAAGACCTTGCGGACGGCTTTGGAGGCGGCCACTGTATAAAGGAAGGGAAATGTTAAGAATTTCCTCGTGCGGTGACCGAAATGCGACATAGTCTTACCGAAGTTCCAGTGGTTCACCTGTGATTCGTAAACACGGAAATCAGTTGGGTTCGATTACGGTGTCACCCCATCAACCCCGCAAAACCCGGCTAAATCAAAATTTATGGGCTGAGAACTTACATCCGCAACCCACCACTTTCCGGCGTGGGCACACTCAACGGTGACCGTGTTCTTGCTCTTGAGCTTCTTGAATTCAGCCTGGACGTAATCTTTCACCAGCTTCGTGACTCTCTCGGGATCTTGATCCGGAACCGTTCTAATAGAACTATGTCAGGGAATGAATCGGGGGAATGTATCGTTTCGGCACATACCGGATAGAGAACTTGCCAATGACTTTGGCTGGGATGACGGTCTTGCAGCCAGTTGAATAATGTGCACCCTCAACACCATGCAACGAAAGAGAAGGGTTGCGCCAGCTGTGGAAGTTCACCGTCAGAATCCCTGATGAAGAAATTGACTTTGTTTTTGTCGCTTACCGAGCCATGAGGACTTCCTTTTCGGTATCAAAAATGGTAGATTTGGACTCAATGGCGCCGTAAATGTCCGACAGCGTGAAATCAAGGTCCGCATACAAGGCGTCCTCCGCATCTGTCCCGAGTAAAGCGTTAGCCTCCTGTGCATATGAGGATATCGGATAGCGTGCGGGCTGATCGATACCTGTAACGGGTGCAACGTCGTCCTGTGTAAGTGCGCATCAAAGAATTAGTAATTGATGTTTACGTATGGATGTCGCGCAGTGAAGGGGACTTACATATATTCCAGGCACGAGGATTTTGCCATCGGGAGACACCAATTTCGACATGAGGTGGAAGAGATCCGTCATTGGCTCGTGCACGGTTCCTCCAAATACACCAGAGTGCAAATCCTTTCCAGGGCCGGATACCGTCACTATATAAAACCAGGTTCAGAAGCGAGATTCCGAGATCGAGGCTTGAGCACGCCACTTACGGAAAAAGTAAGAAACCCCCCGCAACCCGTAGGTAAGGCAGGGTTTGTTGGTTCCAAGCCAATCTGAAAGTCGCATCAATCATTCGTAAGGTTCTCGACTTCAGGCTACATACTTGACAACTAAACTTACAGTTGTCACTGATGCATACGCAGTCGACGCCCTTGAAATAACCATTTGCTTCTTGGTGAATCAAGTCATCAAGACCTTCACTTCCAGACTCCTCCATTCCCTCAAAGCACATTTTCAAGTTGATGGGGAGATCAATTCCCAGTTTTTGATGAGCCTCGATTACCCAGAGCCAGGAGATGACAGGTGCTGAAATTGTTCCACATACGGCCAGGAGATGAGTTTACAAGAACTCAACATCGAATTCGTTGCGTATTCGTTGCGTCACCTTTATCGTCCGTTGAACCACGTCCCAGGAGTTTGCCTTTGTCATCCTCTGTCAAAGTCCACGGATCAGTGTTCCAGCCGTCACTCTTGAAAGCTGGCTGCACGTCGTAATGGCCTGCAAATGCGAAAAAGTCGCGTGAGAACCCAAAGAATGTGCAGGGACCTTGATCGATGGACTGCTCACCGTAAACGAGCACAGTCTTCTTGTTGGGATCAGTCCCATACGATCCAAGAACAATTGGAGGCAGATCGAGCTCCTTTCCCTCCAAAGTTTGTTTGCCGGGATGGCGAGCCTCCACGCTGAAAGAACGGATTGGTTCAGCCACCAATCTTTGCAGAACCTTCAAGATACGACGGTGAAGTGTACCTCACACCAAGCTTCTTCATCTCCGCTTGAAGCCACTGTTTACCCGGGCGATATTAGCCAATGAACCCCTGAACGAAAGTCAAAATGATCCATCTTTCACAAACCTCGCCCATCCGAACAACGTCGGGCCTACGCGCAGCTTCGGCGCTGACGCTGTGTTGGGAGTGGTAAGAGCACCGATCGGTCAGCATAGAGTGCTGCAAGACTCAAACAGCCGTAGTTAAGGACCCGCTTACCTGGGGATAGCCACGACTTCGGCAAGACGCTGAATGTAGTTCTTTTCATTGTCCGAAATGTACTTTGAAATCTTCTCGTAGATGTCAGACATATTTGATAGGCTCTGTTTTCAAAAAAGCTTGGATATTTTGCGGAAGAGGGGGGAGGGGAGCAAGAAAACGAGATGAAATAAGAGGAGATTGGAGAGTCGCGTTGCAAGTGTTTGCGTGTGGTGAAAAAGGCGAGCAGCGTTGCAAGGTGGACAGTCGGACGCGTGGTCTGGCTTGCGTGGTGGGAGACTTCAAGTGTGGACTTTGGGTGGACTTTTACCGCGCGGGTGGCGCAGCAGTAGCAAAATTGGCATATGGACGCGTCCGGATCCCCAACGCGATGGTGGAGACGATATCGCGACAGCGACGAGAAACCACAAAGGCAGATATTAACATTATGAACGTATGCGCTGAATCTCCTTTCTCACAAGCTTGCTTTCCATTCTGATAGTTTCCACATCCATATTCTCATTCCACATACAGCCCTCCGCTCTCCCTCCTGAGGATGTCTCATCTAATAGTTATATTTGTTTATTTTACAGTGAAAAGGCGTTGTCGAAACGTCAACACCACAACTCGCTCAGCTCGGGAGTGAAGTGAGCCGTATATGACCATGTAAACGGTCAGGCAGAAAACAGATAACGAACATAATGCGATCACTCTCCTTTCCGTAATCCCAACCTCAAAACTCGAACTTCCTTGCCCGTTCCAGCTCACTCGCAGGATCATTAATCTCATCCTTCCCGTCCTCTTCCCCCGCCCCGTCGTCCGCTTCCGACTCCTCCGGTCCATACAGCTCCTCTTCAAGCGCCTCTGGGAAGTTTTCCTCCAGGAACTCTCTCAGGCGCTTCTGAGCCCCAAACATCTGCGCATCTTCCAACCGTCTATCCACCTGCGTCCACATGCTCGCCTTCAACGGAATGCCTGCATTCACCATATCCAACAACCCGTGCCGGATTTCGCTGTCCATTCCGAACCGCGCCAACATCTGCAAATAGACTTCCCAGGCCTTGGGGGAAAGGGTGAGCGAGGTGTTGTTTCGCAGCATGTCATGGACAGCTTTAGCGGTGCGATGTTGCCCCAAATCCCGAGCAGCCGTGACGAGGGAAAGAACGGACTCTGGGGAAGGCTCGTGATGGGACTTTTGGAGCGTCGTCCAGACTTTGACGACACCAATCAAATCTCTGCAAGCGCGGTGGAATTCCATGACGGACGCGAAAACCTGCGCTGGGGGTGTGACATCGGCCGCGACGAGTTCGTGGTATAGACCCACGGCAATTTTGCGTATGTACCAGGAGTCCCGCGGGTTGTCGTCGCCCGCCGCTTCCTTGGCTTGATTGAACAGTTTCACAATCTGATCCTGAAATTCGGCCGCGTTTTCCTTGACGACATTCTTGACATCGGCTTTGTTTGACGATATGGATTTTCGCATCCAGGCAATGCATTTGGCGGCATTGCCAAATTTGCGTGATTCCACGTTGCCAGCAATCATCGCGAGGAACACGTGCGTTTCCGGCTCGTACCCTTCTTTCGCCATTTCCGCGCATATGTCCATTGCCCGATTCATGTCACGAGCGACAATGTTGGTTTCGAGGATGATAGCGTAGCTGGTTGCATTTGGCTGCGCATATTTTTCTGGTTCGCCTGGTTCTGGTTTCGCCGACAGCTCCATCCAAAACTTGCGAACCGTCTTGAAATCCAGTGCTATCGCCGCCCCCCTCATGATCGCATTGTAAATAACGGTTCCTGGTGTAACGCCTTCTCGCTTCATTTCGTCAAAGAGCCCCGTCGCCTCCTTTATTCTGCCCGCCCCTGCATACGATTGGATGAGCGATCGGTACGCCGGGGCAGGCAATTTGAATTGTGTTTGGCGAAACTTTCTCAATAACTCGGACGCCGCGTCAAATTCCCCAGCTTTAATAGCCCCGTCAATGAGCGCTAAGTAAAGAATGCCATCCGCGCTTTTTCCCTCCGCCTGCAGATCCCCTAGTGAAGCAATTGCCCCCTTGATATCTCCTGCCTTCAATTTCATCTGAATGACGGTAGTATACATAGTAACGTCCGCTTCCAATCCCCTCTCCCTCATGCGAGTAAATAGCTCCAGCGCTTTATCCACTTTCCCAGCTTTCGAAAACCCCGACATGAGCGTCGTGCAGCAAAACAAGTCGGGTTCCACTCCCATCGCCCCCATCTGCGAAAACACTTCCTCCGCCTTATCCAACGCCCCCCGTCTGATGTGCATCAGAAGCAAGTGATTGAATGTAACGACATTGGGAGGAAATCCCAAGTCTCGCATCTCTGAGAAATAGTGTGCGGCCAAATCAGGTCGGTTGGCGTCAGCGCAGCCAGCAATGAGCGTGTTGTAGGATGCGACGTTAGGCTCAATCCCTTCGCTGATCATTCGATTGAAGAATGCGAGAGCCTCGTCGAGTTCGCCCTTGCGCACGTACAAGCGAAGGAAGAGATTGTAGGTGTGCATATCCGGAGCAAATCCCGCCGCAGACATATCACCCAAAACTCCGCGGGCTCCGTCAATATCCGACAGCCGTGCATACGCTTCCACCATGGCGTTGTAGCAGGCCAGATCGGGCGCGATTTCCAGTTGTTTCATGCTCAACATCACGTCCTTCATGTCGTCGACCGGGGGAACGCGGTTATTGACCAAACACCGCAAAAGGGAAGAGAAGTGGTGCAAAGCCAGTTCAGAACGAGCGGTTTCGTCAGCGCATATATCGCGAAATTTGCGCATAGCAGAAAGAGCGTTTCGCTCTCGAAGTGCCTCTTCAAATGATGGGAAATCAGCGCGGTGCATGTGTATCGACGTTATGGTATCGGAATTGTAGGTTGGGTTCTGCGGTGGTTTCTCCGGCGTTCTCCGCGCCTTTCGCTCCAACTTCATGTATCGCAGCGCATCACTTTCGTCCCCAAGCGGCTTGACGGTGGGCGTGGAAGTCAGCTTGACCCTGACGCCAGACCCATGTTTGGATTTTGCGCCTTCGTGGCCCGTAGCTACTGGTTTCTCCGTTCTCTTTGCCCTCCGCGACCCAGCGTGCAGTTTTCGGACAACTGGTTCCGCATTTCCGACCATCCTCCCCCCACAGAGACAGAACAGAGCCCCACGATTTCCGCCCCTAGGACCCCCAGCCGACGATAACACAAAAGACTTTAGCATGTTAGTGTCAGCCCACCGTAGGCAATGGAAACAAGCGTTTTCAGCAGCGAAAGAGAAATTGTGGAAGAAGAGTCACTGCTTGTGTTACTTGAAATTAATGAAATGTGGATCCAGCCAATGGCATCCAGACTGGATCCATCCACCCCAAAATGTGGACGTTCCCCATGCCTGGTTCTCCCCAAACGTCGCTGATACAAAAGAACTTTTCCATAGGTACATAAATAGGTGGGCTACAAACTTCGGCAAATGAACGTTCCTCCTGTGGCAACAGCGCCCAGAACGGCCATGCCAGCACAAGCAAGTTCGCGGTTTACACGCCCTTCAAAGTATACCTCTCAGTCTTCTCCAACAACACCAACCTCAAATACAACGAGCAATGCCACAAAAATCATCAAATCCCGCATCGAATATGCATCCCGCCGCCACTCCCTTGCCGATCATGGTCAATACTTTGCCCTTCCTATGATTGGTGTCGTCGCCGCGGTTGTCGTCTGGCACAAACCCACGGTGGCGGGAACAATAGCAGCGATACGGGACCTTCCCCTAGGTCTCCAAATTCTTGCGATTGCTTCCATGGTGGTGGCTGTGCAGGTGGTGGCGAAGGCGGGGAGACCGTATGCCTTGTTTGCGTGGAATTGCTTTGTGAGACCGTTTTTGGAGGCGAGGAAACAACCGGGTGGGATTGATTCGGAGGATCATCAGAGACGGTTGGAGTTGTTTTACGAGGGACAAGCGGACGTGTATGATGTGACCAGACGAAGGTGAGGCGGATTCGGAGTAGAATTAAGATTTTGGGATGCAATGTTATTGATATCGATGTGTTTCCACAGACTATTAAGAGGTCGCAGCACAATGCTCAAATTATGCGCTGCACAGCTCCGGCAATATTACCCTTGCGATTTCACTTGTGGTGAAACGCAGGTGGAATCTCCCTTGGACCCTCCTCCTGTTCCGTCACCTCGTCTGGGCCCAACTCCGCCCACTGTGCAGGAAAAGCGATTTGCATGGATTGACATTGGAGGGGGTACCGGTGAAAACATCGAGCGCATGAATGCGTATTTCCCAATTTGCAATTTCTCTCGGGTATATGTCGTGGACATTACTCCATCATTATGTGAAATTGCGAGAAAGCGATTCGAGAGGTTGGGGTGGACGAATGTGAGGGTGCTCTGCATGGATGCGTGCAAGTTCGATATTCCAAAGGAGGATGGGCCGGAGGATTTGGAAATTGCGTTGATTACCATGTCATATTCGCTGTCGATGATGGAGAGTTTTTACCCGCTGATAGACCGATTGTCGGAGGTTTTAAGTCCAACGGGGATTTTTGGTACGTGTAGTTTGCATCGTTTTGCGAACCAAATGGCCCTTTCAGGCTTTTGGGTGGTTATTCTTATACCAATTTCCTCCCTTGCAGGGGTGACGGACTTTTTCGTGTCATCAAAACGATCCGGAGACCCTACCCGCCAACTCAGCTGGCTGATGCGGTGGTTTTGGGCCATCTGGTTCGATTTGGACAATATTTATCTGAATCCTGCGCGGCGGGAATATCTCGAACATAAGTTCAGAACAGTGAAAGCGTTGAACTTGCACAACGCAATGTTTTATCCCTTGATCAAAATCCCGTACTATGTTTGGTTGGGAGCAAAAGAGGATCCATCCTTTGCGGGGTTACGGTTGGACTCTGAAACATTACTGGATGACTTTGCCGTTCTCAGTGACGACGAAGACGAGGGGGTTGGCATGCGGGAAGGAGAGGAAGACGGGGAGTGTTTGGACACCCTCGAAGGATTGCATGTTCGGTCTGATCATGTGCATGGGCAGGGAATGCGATGGCGGCAACCGTTTGATTTGGATTTGATCTCACGGTTTGCGACGTACATTTATGCGTTTTCGTGGGAAGATCCTCAGATGGATTTGAAAGTCATGGATTTGCGGCCTGAGGATCGGATGCTTGCGATTACTTCCGGCGGCTGCAATGTGCTCGAGTATGCGGCAGAGGTTGGACCAGCAAGGTAAAGACGATTACGTGTTTCATTTGTGTCTGCTGGACGTTCTGGGTTTGGGTGCTGATGATTATATCTTTAGACTACATGCTGTGGATTTGAACCCATGCCAGAACAACCTACTAGAACTTAAGATGGCCGGCATCGCAGGCCTTGAATATCAAGACTTCTGGCGTCTTTTCGGCGAAGGCTATCTCCCCAAATTCAGTACCTACCTGGACACACACCTCTCTCCCTACCTCTCTCCCTATGCATACCATTTTTGGAAACAAAATGCCAATTTCACCAACTTCTTCAAAACCGGCTGCACGGGCCTTGCCATTCGCGTGCTCCGGTTTATCATGAAGATCAGGGGCCTAAGAGATGCGATTGAGCGGATGTGTGGGGCGGATACCATAGAGGAGCAACGAGTGATTTGGGAAAAGGAGATTCGGCCGCATTTCCTGAGCCCTTGGTTGATCAGAATTTTGAACAATGACCGCTTTTTGTGGGGTGCGCTTGGAGTTCCCCCGGCGCAAATGCAGATGCTGCTGAAAGAAGGTAATGTTTGGATTTGGCACTCACCGTCTCCGGCAGTTGACGTGGGCATTTATCTGATTATGGTCTCAATTTTGCTAGGTTCTGTATACGACTACGCCGTAAAAACGCTTGACCCCGTGATCCAAAATTCTCACATCAAATCATCAAACTACTTCTACTACCTACCGTTGATGGAACGCTACCACCCGTCCTGCACTCCCGCCTACCTCTCCGAACGCGGTTTTACAACCCTACAATCCAACCCTTCACGACTGGACGCGATTCAAATCCACACGGACGTGATACTCAATGTTCTCAACAACAAGGTGGAAGACGGCGAACTTACGAAAGTCATGCTGATGGACCACTTGGACTGGTTCGCAGAGGAGGATGCGGATGCGGAGATTGAAGCGGTGTCCAGGAAATTGTGCAAAGGGGGGAAAGCTTTCTGGAGGAGCGCTGGACGGCGACCGTGGTACAATCGCATATTTGAGTCGAGAGGGTTCAAAGTTACGGCGCTACAGGCTCGGGATGAGGAGACGGAGTACCTGGATAGGGTTAATATGTACGCATCGCTCTGGTGCGGCGAGAAATTGTAATGTATCTACTACTAGACGAGCAACGAATGTAAATTAAAGCAATATTTCGGCATTTGGATTGATCTGGTCTGCAGAACGGGTGAACTACTGTGCTGTAATAATGCATATGCGGATTATTCTTTGGCGCGTCCTCCTCGTCCTCAGGCGTCCTTTGGCGTCCTTCGGGAGCCATGCGCAGTTCATGCGACGCGGCCCCCCTCCGCCACCCCCAAACAAGACGCGTCGCGTATCCGCACAATCCGCACACCCTCCGTGCCTCCACCGCACAATCCCTCTTTTCGCGCCTTCGCAATATCCCCCACCAAAACTTAAACCTTCTTTTTTTCATTCTCACGTCAAGGAAATGTCGACACGCACGACGACATTGCCCTCCACGCATCCACAATGGTAAACATCGCACCAATAACCTACGTCGCAATAGGCTTCAACGCCCTCTCGCTCGTACTGCTGGCAGTACGCTGCTACCACAATGTCCGCCAAGAAACCCCATTCATCACAAGCCGGTTCCGTCAATTGGCCGTCGCCCTGGTCTGGGTCCTGCTCGTCAGCGAGCTATTCATGATTGTACGCAACCCCCTCATGGCCATATGCATCATCGACGAGCAATGTGACCCACAAGTGTGGCAGTATGGGGAGGGAAATTTCACCCCAGCCGGCACCGTGTTGCTCGCGATGTGGATTATCGCGGATTTGGCATTTTATATTTCTTGTGCGTTTGACGGCATGTCCCTATTAAGACAATGGAATTTTGGATTTTGGGAACCAACCGTTTCGTCTATTCTATGATTGTCTGCAGGTCTACTATACATCAACATAGTACTGCTACGACTACGGCTCTTCCAACGTGTGCTGCGCTACCCCTCCATAATGATACCCATATTGCAAATATTTTACGTCTTGATGTGCCTGGTGAGCATTGCTTCCACCACTGTCATGTCGGCACGATATTGGGGATACGAAGTATCCAAGAAAGCGAATGTTCTGCTACGCGTCGGGATGGTAAGTCCTCCTGTCACCATCACCATGGTAAGAAACTGCGCGCTAACTAAAGGCGCGTTTACGTTTTCTTTAGGGCTTTTTCTTCTTGGTCCTCGCCATAGGAGACATTTCAATATGCGCCACGATGGTCCGCACATTCGAAAGAGTCACGCGGGAGCTGGACAATATGGGGACCGGGTTCGACCTCCAATCAACGTCTAGTGGGAAAAAGTTGCACGCTGGTCGCGCTTCTTTGGATGTGGACAGTTCCGGGCGGCGACGTCGTTCAACGCAAAGCACGATCCATCAACTGCGGTTCATGTTGGCTGCATTGACGTTCCTCAACATCATCGTGATTGCGGGTTTCATTGGCGGTGGTGTTTTTGTTCCGGTGAGTTTGCTTTCTTGCCCGTCCATACCAACTACACTACCCTCGCTGACATTTTGCCTCCGGTTGCCGACGCAATAGGGGCGTGTCACCGAAATATCCCAAATCGCAGAGTCCTGGTTCGCCCTGCATGCTCTCATCGCATTAGCTTTTCTTGCCAAGTTCAAGGTACGTTCCTCCCAAACTTCACCAGTTTTGCTGCATCGCATGCTGACACAACCCTCCAGAGCTCCGTCATCAACTATAACCACCAAGAAAGTCAGTTGGCAACCGTATCACGGTGAAATCAGCGGCTGGAATGGGACAAAGAGACTTTTTTTGGATGGGACTGGGTGGTGAAACTGATGCAGTGATTTTGGAGTGGAGAGGTGGTGGTTCATTGCCTATTGTAAATGTTTTTAGTGTCCAAACATATGTTTTTACCCCAGTTTTACTCGAGTATCGTCTGCGTGGCGTCTCCCAAAACTCAACAAAGGAACGCATGGACAATAGGAAATTCTCTTTGTCACTGTCCCTCAATCTTTTTCAGGTTCTTCTACATTGTCTAACATCGCCCACAGCTCTGAATCCGTAAAACCCCCTTCAAAATCTTCCAGCCCGTTATGCTCTCCGCTCTTCTCCGCTTCACCGCCGCCAGTTTCTTCACGTTGCGGCTCACCGTGTCCCACCCCATTCACATTTTCCCGACCCTCCTCTTCACCGCCCGGAAACGAAGCAAACGGATTCAGCCACAGCGGGATAGGCATATCCACAGACCGAAAATGGCGGCAGTCTGGGTCGTAACATCTTGTTTTTTCGGTTTCCATTCTCTATCAGCAACACGAAAATCTCCGGGGGCGGGGAAAACCATTCATCAAATGACGAATGACCTTACCGTTGACTAAATACACCTCTCTCCAATTCAGCCACGTAATAAACTCCGTTACTTTTGTGTTGGCGGTTAACGTTGTAGCAGAATCGGTGGCCGCCTACGGAATATACTATCGTGTTGCCTGCGGGAGGGTGAGACGCCGCAGGCGACGGATAATGCACAAGTCTTGTTTTGTCCTTACCAGCGGGAAAATAACAACAAGACCGAAAAAAGGCCGTCGAGGCTCCACCTCGGCTATTAATGTGCTGAAGAATGTATTGATCAATCATCGGAAACGGGGAGGTCTCTTGTTTCTTCTTCGTGGAACCTGGCAATACCACTTTCAGCCATACCCAACACATAAAACATTGTTGCGGAAGTCAAACCCACCCTTGATCTCGCTCTCCGCAGATTTCATGGCACCCTTCCCCCTCTCAATATAGTACCCTTCACCGCACGTCAGGATCCGTGTGCCGGCATCGTACCCCACCGCACACACAAGAGAGTCCAGGAAAAACTGGTAGTGGCTCTTATCTTCATCCGCGATCGCGACGCCGCCGTCAGGGTCGACGGAGACTTTGGGTGGATTCTTCCCGCTTTCTGTGGACGGTAAGAGAATGGATTGTTTCCCGATTTTGGAGGAGAGGTAGATACGAAAGTTGCGGTTGCGGGAGTAAACGCCTGGTTTTGATTTTGACACCACGACGTAAGACCTAACATTGGCCATGACAACAAGCCCGCTCCCGCAAAGCAGCCGCCTTACCATCGTCAACAAACAACCGCACCTCCCCTTTATCATCCCTGACAAACAGCCGCCTCGCCCTTTCCCTTTCCTCTCCATCCTCATTTGCCTCTCGCGACATGTACTCGATTTTCGCCCACAAGCGTCTTACAAATTGACCTACAACCCGTCAGTACATCACCAAAAAAACAAAATAATAACAAAAGATACTTAATTACCAACATGCGCATTATTCTTAAACACCGCATTGGGAACATGCACGATAAGATGCCGCGAAAACTTTTTGTCGGTCGTGGATGTTAGGTCAACAATATCATCCCGCGTGCAGTGTATACCGTAGTGTTCGTGTATCTCGTCGATTATAAACTGAAACATTGTGCGCTTACGGGTGAGCACGTCGTGTATAAGTACAGGTGTAGAGCAGGTTGCGAAAATGGCGTACGGATTTGAATGTGTCGATCATGGAGGACGGGTCAGCGTGTTGGTTGAATTCAAACTCAAACTCCAAGTCGAAATATAGACGGCACGGGGCCCCTGATTTGGTGTGGTTAGTATGACTGGTAGCGTACGATGCGGAAAGTGAAGTCCTACCTTCTCTGATCAACTCGTAGAAATGGCGGCGTTGATGGTTCATCTTCCTGTGAGAGAGAGAAAAACACGGCTTTATAAAATCCGCCATACGCGCAACATTTCAAAAAAAGCCAATCGACGTACTTGTAACTCCGCCAAAAATCTTCATACGTAGTCACAAGAAACCGCCGTTTCCCAGGATTCTGTTCATCAATCTACCCCCACCGAACGTATCAACTTCAGAGGTCCATAACCCCGCACAAACGGACACCGTCCTCCACCGCGACCACCAACCTCAAACGAAAACACCTGCAACGACTCCACCCTCGACTCCTGATACCTACATCCCAAACAAACCCTCCATGTTAACCCACCGCTGCCCTTCACACATCCCCCGTTCACATCAACACACACCTCAACGCCCCATCCTGCTTCCGAAACTCTTCCCACACAACAAACGACGGCGCAGCGCGTTGAGCCCGCGCTTTGACGCCGGCTATGATGGATTGCCAGCGTGTGACGTGGGAGGTTAGTGTGGTGGTATTTCTGAGGAATGGAATGAATGTGAGGTGGGAAAACGGAAGGGGGGGGGGA
>JADGKA010000535.1:0-18319 GCA_027604605.1 Borealophlyctis nickersoniae
GGAGCCTTGGACTGCGGGGAGGGGCGTGGCGGTGGAAGAGGGTGAGGTGGTTACGGGGTCGTTGGGGGAGGGGTAGAGACATGCGCCGTCGAAGGATGTGAGGAGGTCGGAGGAAGGGACGTTCCATATTTTGGAGAAGACGAACATGACGGCGGGGTTCGTGCGACATTTCCAGACAAAATCTGCTTGCCCAATTCCGTACGTCTGTCAAAAAACAAAATGTATTCATCAGAAATCCGTTTGGTTTTCTCTCTGCTCCATTGACAATGCAACCAACGCAAAAAACAACCACCTACCGACAACATCCCGAAAATACTATCCGGCCAATTCTCCCTCTTATCCCACGTCTTCGGATCCCTCCTATCAATACCAGACCCAAGCGCCTCCAACCAGTCCCAAAACTCATTAAACCTTTCCGTCGCCGTCTCCTCGTGCATAACCTTTACCACCGCGTATCCCTGTTCTCTCAAAGACGCGGAGACGGCGTCCCAGTCGTCAGGGTCGAGGACGGGCGGGGTGAGGGATTGCAGGTCGTTGACGTGGATCTTGTTTTTGTCCGCGGGTGATGGGGTAGGTGAGACGTCGTTCATGGTTATTTTGAAAAGGATTTGGAGGGGCGGTCGTCTCGTTGGAGCTGCTGCCTTTTTATTTGTCTTCGGCGCGAAAACCGCAGTGCCAAGTAAACTAAGTTAGTGTTTCGCGGTGACTACGCCATTCAGCCAGCCACCTGGGACGTGTCCATTTCATCTTGGCCCTTTCCTCGCGTGTTCGTGGTTGTTTTTCTCGCAGACGTTGGTGGGTATAATTGAAATTAGCCCGTCTGGAATGATGATTTAATTTTGTTGGGTGTTTGTTCGCTGGTCATCAAGCGAAAAACTTATCTGAAGGAGTGTGTGTTTGCGCGCAAGTAGCAAGTGATACAACCGCCAGAGCGTCGGACTTGCCACCGCCAGGCAACCAAAACAAACCATGAATAGACACTCACACGCGTATCCGTTGCTGTCCGTGTTATATTGAGAATTTCAGGGTCACCCCGATATTGAAGATTTCAGGGTCATCCCGTATCTGCAACTAAACCCCGCATCACTTTTTTTGAGCCGATGAACTCTATTGAGCAATAATGTGACATTTATGGCCCATTCAAACCAGAAACAAAAAAACGAATTGTACTGGGAGCTGCAGTACCGCCAAACAGTCACAAAAGGTTGACGTGAATACCTCTAAGCACCATTTGGTCTGTTTTTTTTTGGGTATTCTGGCGTGCATGCTTATTTACTGCGTCCTGAATTTGATGGAACTGCGCGGACGAGATTCATTTCTTGGCGTACTCTGCTGTTTGGTCTCCAACCGGCGCTGTGCCGTTAAAATCCTTTCGTGTCCTTCTATCAAGGATTGTGAAAACAGCGTTTTTTGCTGGGGTGTGGATGGCGAGACGAGCGTTCTAGTCGGAAGTCAACTTCCGCTCGAAAAAAAGGGGGCGGTGCTTTTTTCGAAACCCTATGCCCGTATCTGATCCGTTTCCCGGACATCGAAGGGGACAATTATTCGGAGAGGTGTGTATCCACGTGGTCAAACAAATTGGCAATGTGGAAATTTCAGGGCAGTGCGCCTGCATCGCACCCAACCGGAACGCACAGTTTTGGCCATCTAGTAGGTATGAAATCCCAACTGGTTAATGACATGCAAAGCCGTCCTTTGTCTCTTTGCTGCTTCGATGCTTGGTGCGCGCAGCCAAAATGCGAATACGACACGAATGGATTTCTCGGCTTTTTTTTGGGTGGTACTGGAAATCATGGACATAGAGTCACGGCCAACTGTCCCGTGAGTCTAAGCATTTGATCATCCACCAAAACCCTAAAATTTTACCAGTTATGCGACAATATGGCCCCATCGCTCGTTTTTCATGATAAGTACAACAACGGAAAAATAAAAGTCAAATTCTGTGTAAGTATCTGGTGCTTGGTGGTTTGCCTGCCCTCACGATACTAGTATCAAACGCAAGCATGTGAAATTTGGGGAGACTTCCCCACTCAATAGCGGGTTTCTTTTGAAACGTTTTCGTTTTTGCTTGAACTTTCGATTGTAACATTGCCAAAAAAAAAGAAAATAATGGGATAGACGAGAAATGCATCCCGAACCGCGTTGCGGAGCGTGTTTGGATACCGGCACATTTGTTTGATTCCAAAGGTTAGTTTCACGGTGAGAGAGAACACAACAAACTCCATAGGCAATCCTCGTAGTGTTCGAGTCTTTCAGCGGTATTGACTGCTAAATACAATGCTGCATCCATCTGTTGCGGACGGATGGCTCTCCGCATCAAGATAAAAAAAAAAGGGAAGTCGACCCATCTCGCGGCCAGTTGTGGAAAGTTGTTCGCGCGCGATGAATAGTACTTCCGCCATCCTCGTCATCCTGTGCTGATTCAGGATGTTCCTTAGGACCGAGCACCCTCGTAGATATTGAAGCAATTCAAAACCAGAAAAAAAAGTGGTAAAACGGTGGATCTCAACTGCGCCCCAGCCGTTTCTTAACGTCGGGATTTTGATGCGTTTCATCCGGGAACGTTTACGTAGCAAGAGCATGATGCGGTCTTCCTTGTGATCGATGATTGGCGATTGAACGGGGCATCATTGACAAAAGACGCACGTACACTCAGAGCAGGGATAGAACGCCGCTTCTTTGTGCGCCGCATGGTCGAAAAAGCTGGGTTGTATACTTCTTATCCAATCACCATTCCGTTTGTTGGTGTCTTTCCTCTTCATGTTTTTTTCTCCTTTGTTTTGGCACCATGTTTTCGTTCGAAGCAGAAACGAAAAAACGGTCAAGCAATTCCAAATTGATCGAGAACATTGCGAGATCACCCAGAAGCCTAACCAATGTAAAAGCGTGTCGTCGCATGCGACCGTTCACGAGTTTGCTTCGACTGTACATGGTACCCAACCAATATCGCTGCTGCCAAAAAAGATTAACTAATCCACCCATCAAATAGACGAGTTCACATTTCTTGAAACACAACCCAGTTGGGCACATTCAGCGTGTAAAACGGAATTGTATATGGTATTTGGGCTGCACTTCAACAGTCAATACATACTGACCCAACGCGTCTCTCCGGCCTGTGTGTGAGTATGGTTGCGCCCGCAGTTTGCAATGAACGGGTCTGATCCGGTACCAACACCTAGAGTTGCGTTTATGTGTGTGAAGGGATAGAATTCGCACGCCCCTACGGCTTCACTTAAAATGTCAACCGCAGAAGGATCGCTAGTTCCTGATGCGAGTCTCACCGTATACACGTGTTGTTTTCTGTCCGCGCGCGGACGGTTGGTTCAAAAGTTTCAATAGACTAGAAGTTTAAGCGACTACAAGACTCGTGTTCATGCTGCGGCACAGCATCGAGCATGCGACAGCCTTTCTGGAGCAGGGACAAGGTCGTGTCTTCCATTTTGCTTTGCGATATGTCCAAAACTACCGCGTGCGACCATTGACCGTTCCAACCACTCTGCTGTTGTCTCGTCCTGACCACCTACCAACAACGCTGTGTTAAATCTCTGAGGATATTTTTAGTCGGCGGAAGATGGCGCAAAAGAGTCCACAACCAATGCGATATTTGCGCTTGCGTTGGCTTGCTTGCCGGACATTTATAAAATCAAGGCGTGGAGTAAATAAAAGCTTGCGTCAAAACCCGTTAAAAAAAAAGGTGCGTGTGCCGGTCGCGTCCTCGAAAGGGATTGCGAAGTTGAGTTAGCACAAAATGCAGGAAGGTGGGATCGAAAAACGAAGACGGTTGAAGTGAGCACATTGTGTGGCTCAACCAGCGTTCGAGAGTTCTGTCTTTCGCTAAGGGTGCAAATGAGCATCGCGCCTTAGCCGTAGGCTCGCACGTTATAATACGGCCGGTTCCTCAAACCATAGCAAAAAAAAACAAGAGGTGATCCAGGACATCCAGCGAAACTACCGTTGTAACCAATTTCCATGCTCGATACAGGGATCGAACCTGTGACCTTGGCGTATCAACGACATGTTTTCAATGAAACCTGCGTATTAGCACCACGCTCTAAACCAACTGAGCTAATCGAGCTGTTTCTTTCCTTCCTTATTGGGTGAATGGGGGCCGTCGGCAGGTGGTATTTAAACTGGGCCAGATTTTTTGTATTCTGGATACCGCGGAGGACGCCGGTCTGTGGGATCTTTTGTAAGAGCATACTTTGGTCCCTTGCGAAGTATGTAGCACCATGCTCTAACAACTGAGCTACTCGAGGTGTTTTTGCCCTTTGTTATTGGGTGAACGGGGCCGTCGGCGGGTTTACATGAACCTGGTCCCGATTTGGTGTGTTCTGGATACGAAGAACGACTGCGCACACGGTTTTTTTGTGGGAGAATACTTTATTCACGTGCGAAGTATGTAGCACCACCCTCTAAACCTAAACCCACTGAGCAAATCGAACTTCATTCCTTTCTGTTATCGGATAGACGCGGCTGACCGCACGCCGTTTACAAGCAAGCAGTTGTCCCATTTGCCCAGGATTCGTACGCTGCTGCTTGTCATATGTCGGAGACATGTTGCGCTGGTTTGGCAATCAACCCAAAGATCAGGCCCACGTTTGGGCAAAAAAAAGTCCAGATCATCCCGATTTCTTATACGGAAATCCGGCGAAATGACAATCCAAAACCCGTACTTGCGTAGCTGAACTGCGTTCATGAGATGCTACCCAAAAGTCAATTCACAGTCTTCTTTGGTAATTACACCAGGAGTGAGAAAGCGGTCAAGCCAGACTATTCCGGCTACGGTGCTCACTTGATTTACTATCCGGATGCATGCGGAGAGGTGGAGGTGTTTGGGCTCATTTTTCCCGCCCAAGGAGGGACCCCATAATCCTACCTACGCTCTTTCTTCCGCCTCATTCTTTCCTGTCGAGAAGGAGAATGAAGCCGGATAATGAGCAATGGTATTTCTGGCGAGCTGACCGCCATGTTTATTTCTCGGCGTGGCGGAATCTCGCGGTTCCTTTGTGACCGTCATATCATGTGCAAGAAAAAGACCTCGATGGGATACGTCGAACCAGGATTGCTCTGGATCGCTTAGGGTGTGTAATGGAGCTATTTTTGAATCGACCACTAACCCTAACAAATATCACGTCAAAAGAACCGAGCGCGAGCGTCACAGTTCTTGAATGCTACCACCGCCATCCAGTAAAACAGCACAAAAAAACTGGAGTTCCATCCGCAAGACAAGCTACGGAATATGAGAGCGGGCAACACTTGCGCGAGCTAGTGGAACCACCCCATGACATTAACATGACACCGCGTCTATGCGCTAAATAATAGCTACGGAGTTCAACGAACAGACTGTGGATGGTTTGTTTGTGCAGAAACACGGGCCCACATTCACAGACTACGCTCAAACTGTGGAGAGGTTAAGAAGGGGGTGGATGCGTGAGACTCAATATATGCTTTTTTCTTTGAGGCGGATATTATATAGTGTGCTCTCCTTGACGCTTGGAGTTTTGTCCATGTTCAAGTCGTCTTTTGAAGCGATGTGGCTGGGACTGGCTGACATAATTACGGCCAGCCACGTCGCGCGTCCATTGTTCGCTTTTGGGAACGTGCCTCGAGTTCACGGTTGGGGTATCCAGAATTTTGAGAGTGTTATGGGTCGAAGAGGAGTTATTTCTCTTTTATCATTTAGTGGACTTTGTAGACAATAAAGAGAACATTGACCCCTCCTAAGTTGCCGTTGCTGTACAGGCACTCTAGCAGAACTTCCACAAGGAGAAGGACGAGAAGAATGTGCTTGCACGCGTTTTTTTTATGTTACACAGATCTGCCTGGCTTTGGTTGCTTGCGTGGGAAAACAGTTCGCCATGTCCAAAGGAACTCTCTCAACACTGCTCTCAACAGTCCCAATACCTACCTCGCTTCGTTTCCTATATCACCACCATGACCAGCCATTACCAAAAAGCCCTGTCCTTGCTAGACGACGAAGACCCAGATACAATTGTATTTCTCCTCCGCCGAGTCCTCACCGTTGACCCCAACGGCCTCAACGCCTCACTCCTCGCTCCATTATTGTCCAATCTCTTTCGGATGGCCGCGCTCGCGCGGTGCGAGAGAAACGGCAGCCCGACCAACCGCGCCGCTAGCGACTCGGAAGAGGAGGAGCACGACGACGACGACGACGACGGTCACGACGAGGACGACAATGAGCGGGAGCTAAGCGAGTTAGGCTCGCAAGTATCCGACCTATTTGGGTCGGAGCTCTCCGATCTCGAATCGGAGACGTTTTACTTCGGCGCCGGACACGACCCTGATTTCACCGACGACGACGACGTCGGTGGGGAAGGAGTGTTTGAAACCGGGGACGAGGAGGAGGATGAAGCGAGGGATGAGGTGGAGGATGAAAGGGAGGACGAGGAAGATGAAGATGAAGATGGGGAGGAATCGCCCCTGAATCTTCCCGTGTACTCCAGAGCCCCATCGGAGGGTGACATCGCGTTACCTCCCCCGTACTCAATCAACCCCAACGTGTCGGACTCCGAGGATGAGGGCTATGAGCTCTCGCGGGGTATCCCCAACGTCTCAGACTGCGAGGAGGAGGGCTTTGAATACTCCCCCGGTGAACCGTCCCCAGCTGCTACACCCGCAACGCCAGCATCGACGGGGGTAGGGATGAGTATGGGGTGGGTGGACGAAGTGGAGAGGGATGAGACGGATAGGAGGGTGTGGGATTGGATGGGTGGTATGTCGGGTGAGGGCAGGAAACGGGGGAGAGATGACGATGATGAAGAATCGGACGGGAGGAGTTCTGGTGTGGGTGGTGGATCGGCATTCGGGATTTCACCGGACTCTTCTCCAACCTTTTCCTCCCCGGCCTCAGATCCACGCAAGCGGCGGCGGTTTTGAAATAACCCGGTATGGACAGCATGTCTCTTAACACCGCTTGTTCCTGATCTGATTGCTAATGCGTCCCTGCCAACAGCTGCCAACGATATACCCAAACACTCCTTCCGCACTCACCAAACCCTCCGCATATGCTTTCCAACTTTGCTTTCGTCTCCGCGCGCACCGCGCGCACCTCGCCCCATTCTTCACAAACCCTCTCAACCCACCTTCTCAAACCTTCTCAACCCGCACAGACATCGCATCCTCCTCACCGCACATCTTTCTCCGCCTCACTTCCATCTCAACGCACTCCCCGACTATGGGATTGACGGAGGGGTTGATGAAGTATGTGTATGGGTGCGGGTATGGATGGGTTTGTTGGGGAACTTCATCATGGAGGGGTTGCTCGAGGGTGTCAACATCGTGTGGGTTGGATTGGAGCGCGTTTGGAGGGGTGGGGATAACAGTGGGGTTGCATAGTGGTAGTGTACATTGCTCGGTTTTCTCGTCTGTCGATACTGTTCTGGAAACAAATTTAAATGAATGTGTGTTCACATCGCAAATAATGAATAAAAAAATGTCAAATTAGCATCTACCGCCAATGGCGGCACGGCTACACCCAAGGTTCTTGACGGTCAGTGCGCCAGTGCGTAGTTCCCAAGCGAAGGTATCCAGCCAACTGCTGCGCCATAGTCAGGGGTGCTTGGAGTTGGGGAGCGGATACGCGTCAAATCTTATAAAGGCGGGCAGCCATCCACTATTTTTGTTGCGGTGGGGCCTGTCGTGGGGGGTGCCTGGTGCAGTACCGAGTGGGGTCGCTCCCGCGCAAAGCTTGTTTCTTTTTTTTTCCAAAAGCTTTAAAAAGAGAACCATACTGAACACTTCCGTCGTCACAGACCTATCCACGTTCTTCCCCCACCGAATAAATCGTGGCACCACTGGACTCGTTGTAGCCTTCGCCGCTCTTGTACTGCTACTATGAAAGGCACGGTGGCTTTACTCCAACAGTAATCTTTTTTCCCATTGTAATCAGCAGAATTTGACCATCCTCCGCCCGCTTGTTAGGATGAAATTAGGAATTTCACATTAGTTTCAGGACACATTGGGTCATCCAGTACAATCATTACAATAATAAGTTATATCTGTAGTTTTCTTCTCAAAAGAAAATCCTGCTGCGTGTGTGTTGTGCGTGTCCGCGCGCGCACGCAGCTCCATGTTGACACGGTATCCGAGCTCGAACCTCACAAATTTCTGCAGCTTGGGTTTTCTATTCTTTTACGTTTTATCCATTACACTGCTGTGTAGTGACCGTCATTGTAAATCGACGAAAGCTAGCAGTAAAGAGCTCGAATAACGAAATGTAGTTCAAATGGACCTGCGCCAAAAACGTCGGGTTTCAGGGGTCGCGGAGACGCAGGAAGTCCAGACAGTCATGTTCATCGTCGGACACCCACTGCAATGTATATCCGATACTCACTCGCAGATGGCGGGCGGCACTGGGCACCAGCATCCGCTCATTATACGAGGAAGTTCCCAGCCGAAAAGCAGTTTTTTTCCATGCCATGCATTGTTTATGGACGCGTCATTTTTCAGACATTCAATTTTTGACTGACCGGGAGAAAGAGTGACAAAAAAACGCAAAGTTGTGCGTGAGCCCAAACAACGCAAGCCCTCGCGCCCTGTCCACCTCACCACCGAAGACCATTTTGCCAAGTCCATCAACCACATCCTGCCGCTCCTGCGCGTCCGTGTTTAAGCAGGCTTGAATGTACCTTCCCACCATTGTGTGGCAGCGGCAGTGGAGTCATCCGAGCACGATTCTCTCAGGTCCTCAGGTCCATTGGTCTCAATGTGGGCATACTGTATTCTTCGGACTGGTGTGCTTGTATACGATGGAGATAAAGCTTGAAATTCCGCAACCCGTTGACGTGCGGGTGACCGGGGAGTACCTGCTCTAAGGAGCCAGTCAACCGCTCGAGGCGCTCACAATTTGATTTTTTATTAAATAGAGCTGTTTTTTTCTGGCCCACCACCTACAGTATTTTGACGACAAAATAACGGCGACATCCAACCACACGGCAAAACTGCGCAACTGCGCGCACAGTCGTGGTTGTACGGCAAGTAGGTTCATCCCGACTCCGTTACGTGTTTTCCTCGGTGTAATCCGTTTCTTTTTTTCGCTTTCGCGCTTTGTGCGTTTTTGTAAATTGCCACTGACCCCGAGGAAGGATTTCAATACAATTTCCATGCGCGACGTCGGCATTGGAGCGTAACCGTAACGGCTAACTCAACAATGTTTTGGACGTGCGTGGTGCCGTCGCGTTATCCCCTGCCCAATGAACAGCCGTCGCGTTATCCCCTACCCTGTTCATTGGGCGCTCTTATCACAAATGGTTGCTTTTCGGTTCCATTTGCGGTAGAGCTTCCGCTCTTCTCTTTTTTAACATTGGTACTGTATCTTGCCCATAGATTTAATCGCAGATGTATGTGTCGCACATGTTCTGAACAATTCAAAATTCGCACCAGAAGTCCAGGGGCACGCGAGGGCACGCGGATACCCTGTGGAAACTGCGCGTCTTACTCTGCTCTTCCAACACCGACATTTCTGTTACTTATACCCGTCATGCCTAGATTTGTCGAACATGTGCTGTACAACTGACAAAAATTCGCATTAGCAAACCAAAGTTGTGTCTCCACATGCACGTACATGCGAGGAGGCGAAGTTATGATTTTCGGTCTAGTGGGCTCCATTCTGTCCCTGACAGATTTATTTCATTTTTCGATGTCCACCTTGTGCTTTCCAATTACTCTCCAAACCTATCCTTATTTTCGATGTCCACCTGTGCACGGCTTGCGGCATGAAGAGGGAGAGCACAAATGAGAAGCGATGGAGTAAAGGCACCGTGTTCCGTTCCGAATGCGGGCGTGCGGATTGGACGATGTACGACGCGGTTCGGAAACGAGCCCCTAACCCCACACTGCGTCGTGACAGCAGCACACATGCTTTTGCATTGTATGGTGTGGGACTTCCATCGTCCGGTTTCGTTGCCACTTGTTAAGCAGCCACGTTTTGGCCGGCATTATTATTGAACACCATAAAAATGGATGATGATAGTTCATCAAAATGTAAGGCTTCGCCCTAAGGTCTACCCTTTCCGTTCAATTTGCGCTCTGGTTTTTGATGCCCTTCACTCTTCGTACTTAGTTGTTTCGCTTGCCTTGCCGTGTATCTAAAGTAGACAAGCACAACATTTAACTCTCGCACTGGCCATGTAACTTTTGATACGAGAACCCAGAACTTGAACTCGTATATTTCACCAAATACAAAACTTCGTTCTTTCACTTATTGTTGGATCTTCCCTTTTCTTCCCTCCCCACCCGTCCTCCTCCGTCCCTTTCCTGCCGGCCGCCATTCGCGTACTTAATGTTTTTCTTTTTTTCGTAGTTGCGTGAGGGGTTCGTGAGATGTTATCTTACAAATGCGGTTGTTGTTGTTGATTGATTTTTGGGTTTTTTTGTTTCGTTTGGGTACCGTCGCCGTCCCCGCCGTCGCCGTCACCCCGAACCGCCCACACCGTCCCTCCTCCCCCATCGTCGCGTACCCCTCCCGTGCATGAAAAAAAGAAAAACACAAAATGAGATCCAACTATGGTACATAAAAAACCAAAAAATGGAAAGTAAAGAAAAACAGAAAACTGAAAGGAAAAAAGAAACGCATTGCGTTGATCAAGATGAGGTGAGTCCGGTGCGGACACACCCCTCCGCGCGGTTCACTGTGTGCGGGTCCTAACGTCCACACGTTTCCACGGCCGTCATCTCCTCCCGCTCCTCTTCCTCTTCTTCATCATCCTCCATGATGGATTCCAATACCCGCACGGATTCCAATTCCACCATAACGTCCATCTCCAAATCCTCCGGCTCCGTCACAACCAGACCACCAGTGACACCATCCTCATCAAACAAACAAGTAGGAATAATATCATGCTCCGGTATACTCTGCAACTTTCCCACCGCCTCCATCCACGCGGCACGCGCGAGCATGGGAGTGGGCGGTCGGCAGCAGGTTATGTTGGGTAGAGGGGCCGAGAAGCTGCGTGGGCGGGTCATCACGCGTTTGGCAGGCACAGACGGAGGTGTTGCATCATATAGGGTGATTGTTGCGGGAGGAGAGGTGTTCTTTTTGGTGGATAGGGAGGAGGGTTTTGAGTAGAAGGTTTGGGGAGCGGCTTCGCGGTCCCAGGGAGAGGAGCGGGAGCGAGGGCGGATGACGGGCATTTTGTTATGAGATTCTCGCGTGAGCTTGGATAAAGTGGACGAGGTCGTCTGTCGTCAGCGTGAGCTGTGAGCGTACTTGAGGTTTTTTTTTCGAAATGAAGATGGAGATGGGGTCCCTGTGTGGTGGTTTATCTTTTATGAAGTTTTCCAAAAACGCGGACGTCGAGCGTGCGTAAGGTTCCCTCGGAAGGACCGATTCCCCACCCCACGCGTCGCTATTTGTGTAACAACTGACCTTCTGATCTTGTGCAACGGCGGAGGCTGGGGGGGCTTGGTTCAAATCATGATTCAGGCACTTGGCATAGTATGGGGATACCGGCTCCTTCGACTGCCCTCGAACCCACTGCACCGCAAATCCAAGGACGGCCCAACAGGAATCTCAACTTTGCAAAATGGATGGCCAGCAATGAACGCAGAATTGGTTTCGGATTGAAGTCCTCAATGACCACTCCCCCCAATACAAAATGCTTGAAATGGACTGGTAACTGAACACGACATTCTCCTTCTGAGTGGTTCAGTACGATAATTTGTCATAAACGGGACCGAAAAAAGGGCAAGGCAACGCAGACTGGCATGCTTGCAACCACATCCTCCAAGTCATTCGCCCGCGCCCGCGCAGTTGCGATCGGCAGCTTCCCACATCCCACATCCCACGTAGTCTACACAAAAGGCAGAACTTTGGGTTGCAGGAAACTAAAGAATAACTCAACCCCACTTTTAAGAAGTCGCAGTTGGAGTGGCCAGGCAGATTTTCACACTTGTTGTGCCCTCTTTTCATTGCCGTGTACGGACATCACAAATTGTGCCATAAAATGGATTCGCTCCTCTACGTGGGCCTAGTGCCGCGACGTGTGAAAATGTCATAAAGCACCTCGATTCACGTTCGCCCCTTAAGTAGTCTTTTTGGTGGACGGAGAGCACGGATACTTTATGCTTCAATTGTCAATGGTTTGGTCCGGTCTCTTCTTGCGCTTGTCAAACTGTCATAGGCCAAGACAGACAAGAGATATTCAGTTCTAACCCAGACTCCAACCCTTTTCGTTCGAGCAGCTTCATGGCTCCTATGGGCAGATTTGGCCAAGCTGTCGGCGAGTAATGAGAATCCTGTGTCCGGGTTGTGGTTTTTGGCCTTGGATTTCTGGATACCCCCCGTTTTGGATACCTTCGCTTCGCCCGTTCATTCCTGCTCACTTGGCCGATAGGAGAGGCATATATCAGTGCACGATAAGGTATGGGCGGATGGTATCAGACGAGTAGAATAATGACAAGCGACGAGGAGAGGAGAGTTTTAGCATGAAAGGAAACCGGGAGGTGCGACTCTGCGGAAGCAGCGGGAGAGCGGGAACGGGCGGTATATCACGTGACCAGTTTAGACGCTTTGCTTGCGTTCGCGTCGCTGCTGGCACTTCAACTTGGATCTCTCATGTTTCTCATCACAAAGTCAGCAACGACACCAACTGTCAGCAGTCGATAAGTAGACCCCGCCCCACTCGCTTGCTTCATAGCAAAACAACCTAGTCCCTGCCCTCCTCTCTCCCAACACCTCACATGTTGGACAACAAGCGCCCTCGTTCTCCCTCCACCGAGCTCGAAAACGGCGTTGGCGCCTCAAAAGACAAGAGACTCCGCACCGGTGACTACCAGCTCGACACAAACACCGTGCTTGGCGATATATTCCCCGGACCTGCTGCCCCCACCACCCAACAGCGACGTACAGTCCAGGGTAGTGGTCGCACCGAACATGCGTCGTGGGAAGACGCTCTTGAGGCCGCCTGTGCCAAACTCGCACAGGGTCACGCGGTCCAAAATATCGTTTTCCAACCAGCGGAGGGATGCAAAGAGGTTAAAATTGATCCGGAGGACTTGAGAACTACTGAAAGTAAGCGAGAACTGGTTTGAATGTTTGCTCCACCTATAACGCTAAACTGATCTATCCCCGCATCAATCATCTGATTTTTAGAACGCCTCAAAAAGTCCGCAAAGAAGAAGAAGTGGCTGGCCGAAAGAGAGGAGAAAATGAAGGCCGCCGACGTGAAAAAGAGAAAGAAAAAGAAGGGCAAACAATCTTCCGCTAATGATCCAGTGGAGGAGAGCCAAATCAACTTCAACGACGCGTTCGAGGACGAGGTTTACGTGTCTGAGTCGGAAGAAGAAGAAGAAGGAGAAGAAGAAGCGCAGTTTGAGTTCATAGATGATGAGGAACATGATGGTGGCAAGGAGCAACTCGCTGCGGATCCAACCATACAAGCGCGTGACAAATTCAGAAACTCCATAAGAAATCGGGCTCATCCCCAACTACGACGTATAACACGTGAGCCGAACGCGGCAGCGAAGGCTCCGGTCGAGGTTATGGAGGAGATCTGCAGCTATCTTGATTCCAAAACCGTCCTGAGCGTGCTCTTTGTCAATACAAATTGGATGCGCACAGGCGTCGTGAGTACCGACACTTGCGGTCATAAATTTATCTTCAGCGTGATTTACCAGTATTGTTTATTTACCAGAGTGTCCTAAATAACTGCGTCAACATTCGAGAACGGGACCAGCTCGACAGAATCTTCCTCGCACTCGCTGCACAGTACGATGTGCGCAACGAAGAAGGAAAGCCCTTTGTCTTCGAAGGGGATCCAGCGTCGATGATTAGAGATCTGACCATCAAAACGCGAATCCCGACCGGTACCTCTCGTCAAGATAAGGCACCAATCCGTCGCGATTACAAAGAAAAAACCTTGTTCATCTTGTCGCGAGTGACCAACCTCAAGAGGTTGAGGATCTTCAGTCGCGCCGAGCTCGTCCGATATTGCTTCCGCGACACCGTACCCCCTCGCCCAGAAACGGGGGGCATCAAGGCTATGTTGAGAAGTATCGAACACCTGGGTTTAGCGGGATGCAACCATGCCGGCACCGATTATCGCCTCGATTGGATTTTTAGCAACGTTTGGACCAAACTTGAGAAGAACGCGGACGGATCGTGGAAGCTTCCTCCATTCAACGCTGCGTGTGTCCGCGAAGTGACCATGGAACACGTACCCTTCAAGAAGGGTGACAACAAGAGGAACAAGCCGATGCGTCCTATCACTTACCCCAATGAAAAAGTTGGCGAGAGGTACTACACCTTCCTTAAGAGCATCAATCTGCAGGACGTGTTCGGGTTCAACCTCTCCGTCCTCAATCACATCGAGTCAACCATGAGGCACCTCGAGGAAATTGATTTTTCTTGCACCGCTTTCAACACAAAGACGCAACATCACATAAAACCCTACAATATAGCTCCTACCGCCATGACGAAGATGCTTCAGAATATGACCAATCTGAAGGTGTTGAAGCTGTCGCCTCGTTTCCACACCAAGATCTGGTTTTTGGATGTTGTTTTCACGCTTACTACGCTCAGGGTACGATGTTTGCTCCGGTCATGCTCTGTGCACAAACAAACCTTTGTTTGTTTCTTCGCTCATTCCCAAATTCCCTCTTTGTGTGGTTTAGGAACTTCATCTCAGCAATTTGGACCACGTAAGCAATACCAACCGTGTCATCCTTGTCGCTGAATCGTTTTCTGTTGTCTTTCATTCGAAGGTGTTCCGCTTGCACCGAAGTCCCCATCGAACTGGATTTATTCAAAAAATAGCGGCAAACTGTCCAAAGTTGCGGGTGGTTGGGATGTCCAAGTGCGGCGACATTCCTCCTGAAGATATCGGTGTCCTGGTGAATTGCGAGAACCTTCGAGCTTTGGAGATTGAGCATTGCGGGGGCTACCCGGAACAGCTTGCGGCGGTGATTGAGGTCATCACGGGCCTTAAGGACCTCATGACCCTGAGACTTTTGAGCCACCCCTATCGGGCTGTGCCGACCATGACCCATCCTCAGGTGTTGGCGGCGATCCGAAAGCACCCCAACCTCCACCACGTCAGCCTCACATACAACGAGAAACGGTGCACGGTCAACAACCCAAAATTCAAAAACTTTTGTTTTAACCACTACTACAAATTTTCCAAACGTCCCGACGACCGCGGTCCCCTCCCCGAGGGTGTGAAGGAGGACCCCGACGACGACGACAAAACCGACGGCACCGAAAACGAACGCATCCACAACCGTCTCACAAAGAGCAAGATCAAATTCTCCAGCGTCCCGGACGTGAAATGTAAAGCCATGCTGTACAAGGCTTTTGAAAAGTCGCGGAGGTGGAGCTTGGAAACGCCCTGGCCAAAGAAGCAACATCCGTACAAGCTTGAAGGACAGAAGGCCAGGGCTGATGCGCACCAAGCGCAGTTTCTTCGGGATGCGGAGCGGGCGGATGTGCAGAGGAAGAAGGAGAGGGAGCTGGATGAGTTTTTGAGGTCGTTGAAGAAGCAGAAAGAGGAGAAGGCGTATCCGTGGGGTCAGCGGAGGTCTAGTCGGCTGAGCGCGAAGAATGTTGCTGCGGGGTAGGTTTTTGTGTGTGCTGGGTTCTCCGCTATTGTCGCTGGCTTAACGCTGTGCAAACATTCCAAAGGGACGAAGATGCCCAACTCAATGCTTTCTTCCGCTCACTGAAAGCAAACTATATTTGAATTTTGGACCGAACGACGAGGACTTTTGGGAAACAAGAGAAACAGAAAAAACGAAGACGATGTTGGGGTGGATAGTTTCGGTTATGGTGGCGGACTTTTGTACGCCGTTGTTTTGTCACGGACGGTGAACCGGCCAGTCGTGCTCGCGTTCCGTCCCCTCCAAAACGTTAATAAGAGTGGCATGGCATAAGGAGCAGTGTAGGTTGGCTTGACACGAAAAGATGTGCACATGTACATAGCGGTTGGGGAGTCAAGATTGCCATCCAATCGGCGAGCAGTGGGCGTAGTCCAAAGCTCGCCCCTTCAAGCCTCCCTATATGTGAACTCATGATGTCGTTATCAGGATGGTTGGGAACTTGAATTTGGGTGCACTTTGATTAAAAGGGACACACTAACTGTATCGAGTTTGCGCTGAGGCGTTTTTGTACGTTCCCGATGCGATCTTACGCTTGATTCCACCGTGCAATCGGCAATTTTCTTTTGCTTTCTCTAATAGAGTACCACATGCAGCCATTGGTGAAGTAGTCACTTTAATGACGGCCACACGGTCACGGTATCATGGCCACAGTGGGAGTTTTCCTCCACCAAACCGCATTTCCAAGACATTTTATTGGATACCCATTTAAGCTGGTGCTTGCGTCCGGACACTGCTTGTGCTTGTTGCATGTTTGCTTGTGCTTTTTGTTGCGCGCGTCCCAATTCATTTCCCGGGACCCTGATTTTACTGATAGATGAAAAAATGTGAAATCATCGAGAGTGTCTTTTTTCTATAGTCCTCCCGCATATAAAAAGGGGTGTGCTTGCCCGACTCGCCCCTCTCACTTTCTTCTTCATTCTCGGCAAACACACACACCACCAAACAACAACACCCCCTCAAAACACACCAAACACCCCAAACCAAAACCAACCAACCAACAACCAAACACCAATCATGTTCCGCTCCACCCTCACAACCTTCCTCGTCGCTCTCCTCGCCACCGTGCTCCTCTTCACCGCCGGCGTCGACGCGTGCAAACCGCCTCAGTCCAAGTGCGTGGGGTCCAAGAGGTGGAGGCAGTGCGTTCAGGTAAGGAAAAGGAACACTTTTACTTTCCGCGTTTTCGGGGCTTTTGTGGTTGTCGCTTTTCTGTGCTTTGCTCTCGCACCACTCGCTGTCCTCAACCCACGACGCTAACTCCCTTCTTCCCTCTCCCCGCACTCCACAACACAGAAAGGACGCAGCTGGGTCTGGGGCCCTTACCAAGCCTGCAACAAGGGCACATCCTGCAAGCCCGTCAAGGCCCACCCGAACTTTGTTCAGTGTAACTGAACAGCACCGCCGCGGGCGCGCTTACCTCTCCTCTCTTCCTCCTCGTCGGCAGTGGTGGGGGTCCATCGGTTTTCGTCTGTGCATACATAAATGGTGGTCGGACTTTTTGTGTATAGTGGTGGGCGCCGTATAGGAAATATATAATGGATATTTAGTAGTTGCGCAATTCATCGGGTGCTTGCTTGTGTTGTTTGTCTTTGTGATTACTTTCGGGTGTGTGGTGTGAGGTAGTCTTGTTCCTGGTCGAGCAAATGCTTTGCTTCAAAGCTACCTACGTTCTTTCGGCAATCCCATCCATTGGTTGGCTGTGCAAGCGACTTGACGTGTCCGTCGCGAAGGCGAGAGTCCAACGGGTCAACGAGAGTCCACCAACATAATTCAAGGAAGACACCCCCACGATTCGAGTCTTGAGCCGAGCCTAAGGACACTTCCTTCCATGAACTCTGACCAGGCCAGCATGATAGTACCTTACTCACCAGATTTGAAATTCCCCCGTGCTATGCGGCCGACCCATCCCATTACGATCACCCATTGCCCTGCCTTAGAATCGCCACCAAAACACCCATCTTCCCCGTAAACCACGCCTTCAACAGTCACACTACACCCACTGCTGCAGCATCCAAATTTCCCATTCTCAAAACTGGTTCCCCACCAATATCACCACACTGCACACACCTCTATTCAAAGACACGTCTGTCGCTTGCCAAGCATCAGGTATCCCCGCTTACGCAACCCGTGGCGCAGCATATCAGCGCATTGACCCCTTCCCAAAGGCCGGGTGACACCCCCAAAAACTCGAAATTGAACTTTGCGCATCCAACTTAGTTTTGAAACCTGTAGCGCAATCTCTTATAGCGCAAAACGTGAAACGAAAGTGTGTTAAACGGTGTTTTGGTATTTGTAAGTTAATTGGAAAAAGTGAGTGAGAGGGCGTTCAAGACACGCGTCAGGTGAGAGGAAAGGAGGGAGAGGGAATTGCGCCGATATCTTTTCCTCCTATTTGTAACCCTATTTTTCACCACTCCTCCAATTTCAAACCCGCGCATAGAACCACACAGCACACACGACACCGCACCGCTACGCCCCCTTACTCATACCCTGCCAGACCGCTTTTACCTTTTCTCGTTACTGTGACCAAAAAGAGTTGATTGTTTGCGTCCCTTTTTTCTCCGGTTCCTTTTCGTTTCGTTTTGTTGTGATGGGGCATTCGGAGTCAAAGGGGAAGAAATCGGAGGTGGAGGATTTGAGTCGGCAGTCGCATTGTGAGTAGAGTTTGTTCGAGGGATTTTGTGGGTGTTGTGAGGGTGGGGATGGG
>JADGKA010000536.1:0-18298 GCA_027604605.1 Borealophlyctis nickersoniae
CCCAACCAGAGACAAACCAGAGAGACGCGTTTTCTCAACTTCTGCATCAAAAATTCAAATTCAAGAACCGTCCTTCAAATACACTCCCGCCATGGATACATAGATACGACGGATTGCCCTAAAACGTCCCAAATATTTCATTCCATCTCCACTTGAGAAAACACAAATGCCCATGGCTTAATTTACTCCGATGCTTTGGCAATGCCGTCAAGTTCGCTCGTCCCTCGATCCTCCATATCAACGTCCATCGCCGTGGCCGGCTCCGTCAGCGCCGAAACACACACTTCCGCATCCTGAATCTTCCAAGGCTTGACCTTGATAGGAATATTGTGCTCAGCACCAATGCGCTGAAGTTCCTATTTTGCGTACCATTGGTTAGTACCCACTAAATGCGTAAGGCACTTTGGCAGGACCAGAGCACCAACCTCTTGTGCCTGCGCTTCGGCCCATCTCAAGCTGATTGCTGCTCGCTGCCATATTTGCTGTGACGGGGAGGTATGAAAATGGTTTGGTTCAATTTTCGCTTGTTTTCAACGGCTCAACGAGAAGGTAGGGGCCTCATTCAACCTCAGTGATTTTTGAAGGCCCGAAAGCTTCCACACACCCTTTAGGATCAGTCAAAGCCCTCCGTGCACGCTGACAGCAACTCACCAACTCCTTTTGAACATCCCGCAACCTGGTAGATAACACACCACACTCGCGCTGGGCCGTCTCCAGCATCACGGTCTTCTTGTTGCGCGACTTGCGACCGGCGCAGGTAAAGCAGTAGAGACGGCCTTTGACAGCTTGGTTTTTGCAGTTCGCTTGGTATCCGAGGCAGGGTCGAGTGCGCTCGTTGGTAGGGCTTGGGCTGTGCATGGTTTATCGGTGTTGTTTCTTCGGCTGGATTCAGCAGGTGCGTGCGTGTATCTCGCGGGAAGATAACTGTGAGGGACGTTGTCTGGCCGCCGTACTGTGAAAACCTATTACGAGGAGGAGTAGTACACTGCAAATATATGATGTATGCGCAACATTGAGCACCTGGTGTTGACCGCATTGTTTTTGTTTGTAACCCCGATCAACGGGCCGGTCGGTTGGAGGAATCTACCGCCAGTATTGGGTGGAGGTCTACGATTGATGGTTTTGATCCCAAATACTTGAGCAAAGTGTGATATCAGTCAGAAGCTCCACCAACGCAAAAATGTCTCTGGATACCCAGCTCAGGCGCCCACGCTTTGCTCAAGTCTTTCGAGCCGACCCATCCGCGACAATCTGAAGACCAAACAGCCTTCCCTCAAATTTCAGCCTAATCAACTTGACAAGAACAGTCCCAACCCCGACGTTTTAAACGGTGCATATGGAACCGTTCCTTTCAATTAGAAGAATTTAACGCGTTAGCTGAACGCCTCGTTGTGCAGCTTCCTACTCTAACCCGATCTTCCCACGAATGAGCAAGATGAAATCCACGACCGACACCGCATCTCTGATAGCCACTTGCAGACGCCTGCTGACCAGTCTAGAAACAAACGAAGCTCGCGCCGCTGTTCACGCTTGCGACGTTTGGCTCGAGGAACGGGACAGCCGCCACCGCCTGGCCCGGTTGACCTCTCACTTAGCGCCACCAGACGACCGGAAAAAGACGTTCGCTGCGTGCAGCTTGATCAATAAGTCTTGGCGGAACGTGGCCTGGTCCGTCTTTTGGAAAGACGTGACGTTGTCGGACGCGTTTCCAAGGAGGAAGTTTTTTGACGAGCATACAGCGAAGTTGATGGGGGGGAACTTGAGAAGTTTGACGGTTGAGGATCAACCGTGGTTCGAAATCCCTGAATTCCTGAGGCCAACGATGGCTGGGCTCCGCATGATGGATTTCGGACTACAGCGAGTTGGGCTGCGAGATGTGCTTTCACTGCTCGCACATTCGCCCGATCTTATTTCGCTGCGGGTTCGATGCTGGGACCCTTCAAATTATAGTTATGGGCTTGGAGACCGTCTGGATGAAGAAGACCTTCTGTGGCCATACCCAATCTGGAATGACTACCCGGATGGCAGCGAACAGATCTGGAAAAAAGGGCTGGCAAAGCTCAAAGCCTTGAGCATCACATTTGGAAATATCGTCGCCCGCGACGTGGCGAGGGCAACTGCAGACAGCCTGGGCCCAAACCTTGAATCGCTGGAACTGAATTCCCTCCGCCATGGACGGCGACGTAGATTCCAGTGGATCATTCCCAACGTCGCATCCAATTGCCCAAACCTCAAAGCGTTTTCCACCATTTTAGATACGGACTTGGAATGCATTCCTGATCTGCTCCTCCCGAGACCACCTCTACCTCTGGTGTACCTTTCCCTTGCGCACTGTTCGGCCGAATTAGTCAAAGCAGTTGCCGACACGTGCACCCACTTGAAATACTTTTCCTTCGCGCCTTAAGGAAAAGTGTCTTACACCTCGCAAAGGTCCTTCCTTGCGAGGGATCCAGTTCATCACCAGGGGATTGCGCAATGAAGACGTAGACGATATATGCAAATTTCTGGAGCATCGGGGCGAAACGCTTGAAATGTTTGCGCTGGATTATATTGATCCATACACTGAGCCGTTTCCGGTGGCGGAACGGGGGAACGGCGTGTTGGACGCTCTAGCCGAATACGCAATTAACTTGAGGGTGTTACATATACAAACCGGTGGAACAGAAGAAGGCGTCTTGGAATTGCTACGGGCATTGCCCAACTTGAAGCGGCTGTATTTATCACAGGACTTGGCATGCAGCAGTATTCACGATGCTGCGGTGGAAAGAAACGTGTTCGTTCGTCACCCCGTCTTTTGGGATCAAGGAGACCAAGACCCCGCCAGAGACCTCGGAGAATACCAACTCCCCGGAAGCCTCGCATTCCCCTCCTATATCGAGTTGACGAAGGATAGTTGGATTGGGATGTAGCATTCGTACAAAGGAGAAAACCGTATACTGGAGATTGTGATGTGATCAACGGTGGAAGGGGTTGCCGGGATGACGGAGCAGGCAATTCAAAGTGAAAATTATTTGCATGTAGTTAGGGAAGGAGGAGGGTGCAGGGGCGGAGGGTGGCAGACGAGCAGAATTTCAAAGTCGTGATTTTGCATGGGCTTTGTGGTTGTTTAGAAACCAAAAATTAATCGAATATTGTGCATTATGCTCACGAGTGCAAATGATTTCATTTCGGATTCTCGGATTTTTCATTTTTTATTCCATCAAGGATGCACGGTTAAGGCCACCTAGCAGCCGCACCAAATGCGTCCCGCCTCCATTCCAAGCATCCGACTATGCGTAATATTGCAGTGATGTCTTCTTCTTCGCTTGCACCTCTTGGATACCTGCAACCAGAAGGGAGGGTTTAGCGTGTGGGGCAGTGCCAGAGTTTTGACAGCCTGCTTACCCTCCATGAAATCCTCATGCGTGATTTCCGTCCCCCCTCTCCGTAACGCAATCATCCCCGCCTCAACACAGACAGCTTTGCACTGTGCCCCATTAAACTCGTCGCAACTCCTCGCAAGCTCCTCATAATTCACGTCAGGGGATACTGTCATTTTCCGCGAGTGGATTTGCATGATGCGGGCTCTCGCGTCTTCATTAGGCACGGGGAACTCAATTTTACGGTCCAGACGGCCAGAACGGAGAAGAGCGGGATCGAGGATATCAATACGGTTCGTAGCGGCAATTACCTGGATAACAGGTGTCAACTTCACCTAGCGGTGCGCTGCCCGTGTATGGCGGAGACGTACCTTGATCCTATCGTCACTGCTAAACCCATCCAATTGGTTGAGCAATTCCAACATTGTTCGCTGTACCTCACGATCTCCCGACTTTTCACTGTCGAATCGTTTCGTTCCAATAGCGTCAAGCTCGTCAATGAAGATGATGGCTGGCGACTTTTCTTTCGCGAGGGCAAACGCGTCTCGAACAAGTTTAGCGCCGTCTCCGATGAACATCTAAATTCACGCAAGATATCATTTGCTTTTGTGTCCTCACAGTGAAGTATATCACAGGCAGGGTTTCACATACCTGCACGAGTTGCGGCCCAGCAAGCTTCAAAAACGTAGCATTTGTTTGTGCAGCGCAAGCCCTGGCCAACAACGTCTTGCCCGTTCCCGGAGGTCCATACATGAGACAACCTGAATCAAGTAAAATCACACAATAAGCCGTCAGTTCCAACTACACACGGACCTGCAACAAAACGAAACGAGGGAGCACCAACCTTTGGGTGGCTTGATCCCCAGATTTATGAACTTGTCCCTTTGCGTCATTGGCAGCACGATAGCCTCCACCAGCTCCTCAATCTGCTTGTCCAACCCTCCGACATCGTTGTAATCCTCTGTGGGCTTCTCGTCCACCTCCATTGCCTTCACGCGCGAGTCATATCTATTACACCGGAAGATTAAATGTAAGCTTTGGGCCAAAAGGAAGCCACACGTGGTTAAAATGATGTGGACAGCTCACTCTGCGGGTAGGGTATCCAGAATGAGATAACTGTCCTTGTTCACGCCAACTAAATCGGCCGGTTTCAGTGCTGCTGCATCGACAAGTCCAACCATTGGCAGGAAGATGGTCTGTTAAGGAGAAACAAAATATGATAAGTCAAACCAATTGACATCCTCAGCCCCAAGCACACGATTGACCTGTCGCGTTGACGTTTTGATAACAGCACATTTCCCCTTCCTGTGCGCATCCAAGTCAATATTTGCTCCATCTTCTTCTGGCTCGTCGTTGGGGTCCATATCCAGAATCTACAAGCAAGAGGCGCTCAAAATATGCGGCTTCAATCACAATCCGCCAGTTGATCCTCAATCGCTACCTCTACAACGTTAGCAACAAGGTACGGCAACTGCTTATTCATCTTGATCTTCTCCTTATTGTCTTTGATCTTCTCTTTCATGGCATTTTGTTCGTGAGTGAGACGCATTTGTTCGCTTTTCATAATCTGTGCAAGGTTTCAGAGAGACCCATTAGCATCGTGTGCAAGAATGAGCGTGTAGTCACCATAAAAATTCGGATCCCAACCCCAGCAAGCAGCTTGCTACAGTCCAAGACGAACCTTAATATCATTGTCCAACAGCTTTGCCCTATTCACAATCTCGTCGGTGCCTGCCCGCAGGATTTCCTGACCCAAGTCTTCGAGGTCATCCTGATCAGGTTTGAGCTCGTTCAAGTCTTCAAGGGTAGTCATGCTCCGTTATTCGCTGGTATAGTTTTCGGTGAGACGTACGGTAAGTTATTGGTGCTGGGCCTTGGAATGTGGAGGACGTCTCTTGCAAGTTTGAATGAGAGGATCACACAAACGGTTGGAGCAGACCAGAGCAAATACCCTGGCAGCCACGTGACCGGAGCCAAACGATATCCGACGACGCGGTGGACAAGGGGTTCATCTAGTTCATTCCAACTTTCCGGCCCATATAAATCAATTGAAATCGTAAGTACACCTTGCCTTTCGACACTCTCCTTCCTCCGCTTGTCACTTATTTTTGTCGTCATCGTTCTCCTCGTCTCTTGGCTCTCCTTTGTTCATCTCATCCACCTCGTCTGCGCAAGCTTCCTCATTTCCCAACATCTTCAGCACTCCATTTTGCTCCAACCCTTCCTCGACACTGTCGCCAGTCTCACCCTACGGCACTCATCGCACCAGAGATGTCATCGATAATCTTGCCTTGCGAGGTACTCCGTATCATCGTCCGATACTGTCATCCTGTCGACGGTCGCACCCTTCGCCGTCTAAACAAGCGACTTTCGTGTATCATCACCACGCACGACCTTGTGTGGGGTGAAGCAGGGTGGAGAAACGCTCAAAGCAAGGAGAATTGTTTCAAGTGGGCGGCTGAAAAGGGTCATCTGGAGGTGGTGTGGTGGTGTTTGGAAGTTGGGGGTGCGGCTGTGCATGTCGACGACGATTACGCTTTACGTCGTGCGGCTTCAAACGGACATTTAGACGTGGTCCGTGTAGTGTTGGAGAAAGGTGGAAATCCTAGGGCCTTGAACGGGGAAGCCGTGTATCTGGCGGCCAAAAATGGACATTTGGAAGTACTTGGTTTGCTGCTGGAGAAACGAGCGGACTCACATGCCGGTGAAGATCAAGCCTGGCATTGGGCGACATTCAACGGACACCTCGAGATTGTCAGACTGTTGTTAGAGAAAGGGGCAAATGTGCGTGCCCGTGGTGGCATTGCATTGCGAACAGCAGCGACAAAAGGATACTCGGAAGTAGTCCGTCTACTATTGGAAAACGGGCGAACGTGCACATTGAACATGACGAACCTCTGCGCTCTGCGGCAAAACGGGGAAACCTGGAAGTCGTCCGTCTTCTGTTGGAAAATGGGGCAGACGTGCACGCCAACGATGACCGCGCGTTGAATAACGCAGCAAGGTATGGCCACACCCAAGTGGTTCGCCTGTTGCTGGAGAAAGGGGCGGATGTGCATGACCGGGCGCTGGATGCAGCATCGTCAAAGGGACACTTGGAAGTGGTTACTCTATTGATGGAGAGACGGAGACGCGACGCGTGAAAGGCACAACCTCGCTCACCCGTCCTCAGGGCGCAGTGATAGCGGGGTTGGATGGATCTTTTATGCAGAGATTCAAGTTCTTCACATAGCCTTCGTTGACCCCAATAAAATGCAGAACAATGTCCAAAGGAGAACCCAGAATGCAACTTGATTTCTGAATAGGAACGTGAATAGGAATGTCCGACCAGCCTGGAAGTCGCTTCCTAACGGCGTTGACGCCTCCCACGGACAGTCCGTGCTCCCGGAAAATATTTTTACTTTTCCACTGGACGACACTATCGAAATCACATGCCGACAATTACACGCAACATACACAAGACGTCAGAAACATATGAAAGGGTATTACTGCTACAACTTTGAAGAGTTTTTCTACTTTATGTATTACATCGTACATTCCCATCCCTGGACTCGTATCTATTGCATTCTAGCCATTTATCATAACAATCGAGCCACATGAGAGCAGTGTGTGCAGTGCACGTGTGCCTTTGTTAGTTTTGTTTGCCACGCCAAGGGAAACGGCGAAGCCGCTACTCGAGATACCTCCCCACAGACAACCGTGTTTCAATGAGTTCTCAGAGTGGTTTGTGAATGAATGAACGGACAGCCATTATATGCTCAACTCCCAAGTGTTCCGCGCGCGTTGACGCATAAAAAAGTGAGACGTCTGAGCGCGTCGTCTACAGACGTCCACAAGATACGTTACCGCAAAAAAAAAAAATACTAATTTGGGATTGGATAACCCCCAGCCGAAATTGGGGTAAACATCTCTTTTTTTTTAAAAGAAAAGATAATGGAGAAAAGAGAGAGTTCCACGAAAAGCACATGGAATATATGTTTAAAAACAAAGCAAAAAAGTTTCACCGAAGTGTAAGAAAAGAGAGAGTTCCACGAAAAGCACATGGAAGATATGTTTAAAAACAAAGCAAAAAAGTTTCACCGAAGTGTACATCTCTATAGAGGCAGAGAGAAACACCAGCTTCATCGCAGCCAAGGTCAAAACCCAATCAGTCGCCTACAGGTATTGAACCATCGACTTCCAGCACTGAGTATCACATCTGGACCACTCGGCTAATGCTCTCTCCGGAAACAGAAGGAGCTCCACGCATCCACATCTTGTCCCCACAATGGCGCCTAACAATTTCATAAGAATTTCATAATGGCGAAAACTGCGCGAATTCCACTGTGCGGGCGCAAAAACGTTAGGGTATCCAAAATGCTTACCAAATGTCTGTGGTCTTACCAGCCACAGTTCCTGATGGTTGTGCAGAATTTTATCGATTCTGTGGTCAAAAAGATCTTGATTTTGTGGAGCCACATCGATAAGATATACAATAAAAGGGCCAACTTCTCAGCTTTTCCCCACACACGCCCTCAGAGGAATGTCCTTCGCTATATGATGTATTCGTTTTGATTATGGAAAAAAATGGATAGTTCCTACACGATTCAACACGCAAGAACACACACCCCCGATGCACCCTCCTTCCACCACCTCTCCACCGTCGTCCACCAACCCATAAATACCGATTCCCCCGTACCCCCGTTGCAGCCCTTGCGAATGAGGATGCGTTTAAATCTTGGGACCAGCAGCCAAGACCGCAGAAGATGCCTTGTCGGCGTAGGTCTTGAAGTTCTCGTTGAACAGGTTGGCGAGCTTGTGGAGGTTGGCCTTGAAGGACTCGGGGGATCCGGTCCAAGACTTTGCGGGGTCAAGGACTTCAGAGGGCACACCGGGGCAAGATTTGGGGATGCTGAGGTTGAAGATCCCGTAGTTTTCGTACTCGACCTTGGCGAGCTCACCGTTGTGGATGGCTGAACGAGGAGAACAAGGTTAGAACTGCCCTCTAAACAAGATTCGGAACCTGAGCGGTCCACGCTGACGACACCTACCATCAATGATAGCACGCGAGTACTTCAGGGAAATGCGCTTGCCGACGCCGTAAGCACCACCGTTCCAGCCGGTGTTGATGAGCCATGCGTTTGCCTTGTGTTGTTGCATCTTCTCGGCCAACATGGTGGCGTACTTGACCGGGTGCCAGACAAGGAAAGGTGCTCCGAAGCAAGTAGAGAAGGTGGCTTGGGGTTCAGTAACACCCTCTTCGGTTCCCGCAATCTTGGCAGTGTAACCGCTGATGAAGTGGTACATGGCTTGGTCGGGGGTGAGTTTGGAGACGGGGGGGAGGATACCAAAGGCGTCGCAAGTTAAGAGGATGATATTTGTTGGGTGGCCACCGACGCAAGGAATCTTAGCGTTGGGGATGTAGTCAATGGGGTAAGCGCAGCGGGTATTTTCGGTGAGTGCTTTGCTAGTGTAGTCAACGATGCGGGTTTGGTCGTCGTAAACGACGTTCTCGAGAACGGAGCCGAAGCGGATGGCGTTGAAGATTTCAGGCTCCTTCTCGGCAGACAGGTCGATTGTTTTGGCGTAGCAACCACCCTCGATGTTGAAGACACCGTCGTCAGACCAGCAGTGCTCATCGTCACCGATGAGGAAACGGTGGGGGTCAGCGGACAGGGTGGTCTTGCCGGTTCCGGAGAGACCGAAGAAGAGGGAAACCTCGCCATTTGGCCCTTCGTTTGCAGATGAGTGGAGGGAGAGGACGCCGGCCTTGGGCATGAGGTAGTGCATCACAGTGAAGATACTATTTTTTTGAAGTATGCGGAGTGAGAAAAACAATTGGGGCAGAAGAGCAAATCCACAGCAATCCCAGAGGGCGGTACATACCCCTTCTTCATTTCTCCGGCGTATTGCGTTCCCAGGATAACCATCTCCCTTCGCTTGAAGTTCAGCGCGACACTAGTGGTGGAGGTCATACCGGTTGTGTAACGGTTAGCGGGGAATTCGCCGGCGTTGAAGATGGTGAAGTCAGGTTCGCCGAAGGACTGGAGTTCCTCGGCGGTGGGGCGGATCAACATGTTGCGCATGAAAAGGGCTGGATATTTGGTGGACGATACATTACTGTCAGTAACTCACTCCAACTCGAGCAACAGACGCCATGCACAGAAATTATCGGTATCAGCATCTTACCGTGGTAGGCGCGGGCGCAGACGATACGGACCTTGATACGGTACTTGGGGTCCCAGCCAGCGAAACCATCGAAGACGTAGAGACGATCACGGGTGTTCAGGTAGTCAATAGCACGCTCGCGGTTGACCATGAAAGAGTTTTCGGTCATGGGAACGTTAACAGGACCCCACTAAAGATACCCCAAATGTTTAGCGCGTGAGGTAAATGTCGAGATCTAACAGGTCAATGCCATGAAACATACCCAGATGTTGTTCTTTGAGTCATCCTCCTCAACAACGCGCTTGTCCTTGGGGCTACGACCCTTCTTGGATCCAGAGTCAGTGACAAGAGCACCAGAAGCGGTGAGAGCCGTTCCCTTTTCGTAGGTCAGAGCCTCCTCATAGAGAGCCGGGACACTGGCTGCATGGAAAGGAAAGCAAACATAGGACGTTGAGTGTTATTGTATCAAGCATCCATGATTTTCCCACACTTGACGCGCTTCCCACGCTTTGCATACCCCACCATCGCGATCGCCATCGCCACGCCCACCAAACGAGACGGGACTCTTCCCTACTCCCAACCCCGTGCCGATAGACTTACCATTGCGAATAATTGGCTTGGTGTAGTCGACACGGGCAACGGTGTGGAGAGCCTCGTGAATTTCGTCGTGAATCTCTTCTTCGTGAAGCATTTTTGCGAGTTTTTGGTTGAATCAAGAAAGTGTGGGAAACAGAGAGTGTGGGAACAAGAGTTGATGCGGGGGAAGGACAAAAGCAAGTGCTATTTGTGGGAGTCCAGCGAGGTTATTTGTTGTGTTTGTGGGGGGCCCTATTGATGGGAGGGTTGTTTATATGGTGGGCAGGGAGGGTATTGCGCGTCGAGGAGCGCATGTGATTACCTCGCGCGGCACAGATCGGGTGCTGAGCAAAGGTGATACCCGGCTTCTTCCACTATATGGCTTGTGTAACATAATGACGAAAATTGCCGGGGGAAGCCGCGAGGATTGAAGAAGAAAGCATCCCATCACACGTTTCGACCACAAGGAGGACGGAAGAGACGGAAGCATGGCCCACATTGTTATTTCTTCTCTGTTGGGCGCAGAAACCTGAATGACGGCATGTCCCACATTGTCACGGGTATCCACATATTATTCACACCCCTCCAGCCCCCTCCTCCAGCGCCAGCTGTCCCGTTCATTTTCGCCAGCGAACACCTGGGTAAGAGAGAGATATGTGCTGCGTTACGGTATCTCCTGTCGTGGGAAACGGAGAGCTTCAGCCAGGCAAAAAAAGGTACCTAGGACAGGTACGTGTGTGAAAATATAAAGGCCTGGCAGGATAGGAAATGCGCGTTACGGGAGGAAATCTCTATCTTGGAGGAATTCTTCCTTGCGGGACGATTGTGTAATTGACAGACTGATTGGTGGGAAGAAGAGACAAGATACTACAATATTCCAGTGTCTGAGAACGCCTTCCACGTTTGCACAAGCTGGGATACCGTTTCAATTGTTGGTTGTATTGTTTGTTGTTTCAATGGCGGCTTCATTCTTTCAAGTTCAATCAAAAGGATTTGCAAACAACGCATGATGGGATACTAATAATGGAGGTATTGAATCTTTTTTTGAATCTGGGAGTACTTGGAGTACTTAGTCGAGGTACTGGAACTACAGGGTCCAAAGCATTTGTGCTTACGCGATTGGATCTCCAGCCACCCAGTCGAAAAAGGACGCGACATGGTGCATCTGGTGCATTGTTTATCGTGGCCCAACCAGCGACCCAAGGATCCCAACACGATTTTCAGTCCAAGCACCCCTCCTCGCAATCTCGCAAAGACGCGCAAACAAAAAGTTAACAACACACAACACACAACCCACATACAAACACTCTCGCACTCCTCCCTCCCGGCCTATAGGTCGTCCCATATACCCTCCTCCCTCCTCCCTGTCGCGCTACCCGCGCTTTGTTTTGCCCACCGAACGCGACAACAAAGGATCTGGAAAGCATACCCTGGAAACGATCATAAACAAAAAAAAGATAACCACAATATGGGACAAGCATTCAACGGATCCGACTGTACTTGTTGCATCAAGTCTTCGGAAACGTGTATGCAGGCGAGGACGAGTGGTGCTGGGAAGGTGCTATTTTGTCGTGCAAAGGTAAACAACTGGACAGACTGTAAGCTTTGCAAAGCTTCCTTGTTGCGCACCACTCCACTCTGTTGTTGGGGTTAACCAAAACAAGCTCAACTGGGGGATTGTTTAGTGTTGTGGTGTGTGATCGCCTGCTCTTTGTTTTCAATGTTGCTCCACTGACAGACCACTTTCCTCTATCTTCCTTCACCTTTGGTTTAGGACTCTCCATCACGCCATCGACGCGCAGATACGACTCCAGCGTCGGTATCCCCACCATCCGCACCCGCATCCGCCGCCAACACCCACACCACCACCACCACGGGTCCCGGTTCCGCAAAGGTGATGAGAATTCGCATCGTGAATACGGTTACTGGTGCTGCTGAATCCAAGAACGGTTCGAACATGAAGTCCAAGCAAGAGCAACACGGTGATGATCTTTTATGGCGACACTGCAGATTCGCATACACCACACTCCTAACCATCTCATCCTCACCTGCAGACCTCTCTCCACCCGCCACTCCCGCCAAACGCCATCGCCCAGCCATCGCTCCTCTCATATCCCCTGTCGCCGCCCGCCCACGACGCGCGTCCGTATCGTCGGCCGCGTCCCCGCCGCCGCAGGCGCATCACAAGAGGAGACATGTAGGGGAGAAGGAGCCGATAAAGAAGGCAGAGGAGATCAATGGGTACATGGCTACATATCAGGTAATGTCCTGATAGGGGCAGGTGCGAGGAGAGATGGCATTATTGTTTCTGACTTCTCCCTTGTTTTCATGGTTTGTAGAAATGCATTACGTGAGTAGGCTCCTTCAAGTGCTGTTGCCTCCGCTTTCCTTCCGTATTTCTTTTGGCATTTGGCACATAACTCACAATTTTCCTTTCCCGCACGCACCCGTACACCAACATCAAACAGAGGTATTGTTCCTGGGCGTCTATTTCTCCCACAACACTGCGGACAGTTGGAACTGACAACCATTTCACCGTCATCACAGATGCTCTTTCATATGCAGGCCCTGAAGGCATGAACGCACGGCAACTCAAAGAGGCGATTCTGCTTTCTCAAAGTGAAGAGGTAACGATTAAAACTTCCGCGCGACCAATTTTGGAGGTTTTTCGCGTTTTAGGGACAGCCACTGATTCACACCATTACCAAAAAACCACAATATCAGATGACACTCGACGCCCGAGCAAGCTTCGAGTCCTTCTTCCTCTTTGCTCTCTCCAAATGCTGCGAACGGCCTGGACGCGGTAGCGGCAGTGGGGCGGCGAGCGGGGAGTGCAGCTCGAATCCGCGGTTGGTGGTGAAACTACCCAAGGGGCGGTACGCGCTCGAGTCGATTGTGGAGGCTGCTCGTGCCGCTGCTGGTGCAAGTGCGGATGCCGGCGGCGAGGATACGGACATGAAAGTGGAGAGTGAGGATACGGAGATGGGTGTGCCGGATGGTGTGCCGGATGGTGTGGATGTGGAGGAGGATGATGTCGTTGTTATCGTGGAGGATGATGCTATGGATGTGGATGTTGGTGATGGTGGTGGAAGTGGGGTGGAGAGTTTGGAGGAGAAGGAAGTGGAGAAAGAAATGGAGAAGGAAACGGAGAAGGCAACGGAGAAGGCAACGGAGAAGGCAACCGAAAACGCAACGGAGAAGGAAAAGGAGAAGGAAAAAGATGATAAAGCGCGGTTGAAACATCATTTACATCGTGTGTCGGTTGCGTATCAGGAGATTATGGGGGCTAAAGGCAAGGGGGTACGTCTTCTCTGTGTCCTCTTTTTTGTTCCTTACGTGTTGTTTTGCCAAACAACGTTTCTAACCTCCCCTCCGCGTTGTTTGAAAACCCAGTCTCAGTCGTCAACACCCTCATCCAAAGAAATCGAATTCATGAAACTCCTCAATTCGGAAAACACGTTCCGGTTGTCTACTAACCTTGGGTACCTCGCCTCTCCACGCGCTCCGGCTGCGGCACAACAACAGCAGGATGGGGAGGATAGTAGTAGGATGTCGATTATACCTAGTGGTGCGTGGTGTTGAAGGCAAAAGGGGTGAAAAGGGGTGTGGTGCTGATTTTTTTTTGGTACAGGTGCGAATGGGGTTGCGTTGTATAGCGAGTATAGTCCGAGGGTTGTTGACTGGTAAGTCCCGTAACGCTACCACCGTAAAAATTGATCACAAAACGGCCTAATCCCTCCTTCCACACAGGCTAAGCCAAGTCCTGAACCGCACGTTCCCCCCCACCTCGGACCTCATCTCCCTCCTCCGAGACGGCACCCTCCTCTGCCACATAGCCACAACCCTCTTCCCGAGAATCCAATGCCAACTCCTCCAAAAAGGCCCCGAATTCACGATCCATAAAATCATTTTCTTCCTCGAGTTGTGTAAAACCATCGGAATCAAATCCCACGCGCTCTTTTCTGTGTCGGATTTGTTGTGTGATGCTGAGGATGATGAAGCCAATGGACGCAAGGGTGCGTTGAGTGTTGTGAGGACGCTGACGGCGTTTGAGAGGCAGGCGAGGAAGAAGGCGGGGTGGGGTGGTGCGATTCTGGTGTTGAATGGGAGTGGGGAGGGGGTTGGGTTTGGTGAGGAGCGGAGTAAGCGGAGGAGTAAACGGATTTCGCAGCATCATAGGCGGAGTTTTATGCCCCCGCCTGGGGACAACAGTGGAGGGGTACAGAAGAGGAGGAGTGTGGCACGGCAGTCACGCGTACCGGATATCCGCCGTGTGTCGGTTCGGAGGAGTGCGGATTCGTTGTACTCGCTTTACGCGCATATGGACGACGAGACGGGTATGAGTACCCTGGGCCGCCGTCCGTCGTCGGCGGGGAGTGTGTACAAACGGTTCAGTACCGCGAGTATGCAGAATGTGAAGCGGTTGAGTGGTGCGTCGTCCAACGGTCACCACCGTGCGGGGTCCCGCGCCCGTGCGGGGAGTAGTGCGAGCGCGCAGTACTTGTCTCCCAACGCTATCAGGACTGAAGTGTTTAACGCGGATGGTGGCCCCGCGGGGTCCGATACCGATTCGGATATGTGGGATGCGTACAATGATGATAATGACAATGAAACGGTCGTCTCCGCGCCCGCACCCGTCGTGGAAGTCGAGAAGATTGTTAGACATGTTAGTGGGAGTGGGTTGGCGGCGATTCAGGGGCATACGGCTGAGGTTGGGATTACGACGTTGCCGAGGGTGGAGGAAGGGCCGGGTGAGGTTCCCCAGAGACCCCCACGTGCCGTGGTGCCAAAGACAGAGTCTGCTCCTCCTCGTGCAGCTCCTGCAGTGCCTGCTGTTGTTCCCGCGCAGGTTACATTGGATCAGGAGTTGGAGAAGGCTAGATTGGAGCAGGCGATGGCGGCGGCTAAAGCGGAAGCAAAGCAGAGACGGAACGATGCTATCATGGCCTTCATCACCAGTGAGGTATGTTAACAATACTGCAATCTATCCCAGTGCCTATATGTTCGCCGGAATCAACGCTAACCCACACACCACCCCAACCTCAAACAGGAAATCTACGTCCACAACCTCACCTCCGTCTCCGACTACCTCACCTCCCTCTCCAAACGCCGCCGCCGCCTCAGCAAACGCATGAGCCACCTCCCACCCTCCACCTCCACCACCTCCTCGGCACCCGCCGAGTCCATTTCGGGTCCAGACGCCCGCCACCCCGGCGAATCCGACATAACCTACCTCGCCCGCCTCGAAGCCGAAAACGAAGAACTCTCCCACCTCGTCTTATCCATCCGCGGGATGGTCGACGTCCACTCCCGCCTCCTGGAAGAGTTGGACCATACCGCCTCCCACGCATCCATGACCGGCGCAACGGCACGGATCGGCGACGCGTTCATGCGGTTCGCAGCCACGGTCCAGAAACCGTACATTTCGTATTCGGTTGTTGGGTTGGGTGCCGGGCCCAGTGCGGGTGGACGGAGGATCGAAGCCCTCCATGCGGCACGGGAATCCGAGCGGGTGGAGTTTGTAAAGTCGGTTGTGAATCGGTTTGTGAGTGAGACCAAGGGGGCCGAGGAGGAGGAAACGTCGTGGGACGCGTTTTTGAAACGGCCTGTGTTGAGGCTTTTGGAGTACTCGGATGCGATGAATCCTATTGTTAAGGCGTCCAAGAAGGTTGGGACGGTGGAGAAGGAAGTTGTGATGGATGATAGAAAGTTGGCGGTTGCTGGGATAAAGATTGGGGCGGTTGGGAGGGCTATTGGGGATCGGTTGGGGATTCGGAGGGCGGGTTGAAAGGATCCCTATCGTTTCGTCAGATGGGACTTTTTTGGAAGGGGTTTCTGGGTAGATGTTTTTCAAAGTGGTTTTTTGTGATTGTATGAGGTGTATTATTTCGTTGTTTTGAACCCCATAGAACAAGATTGTTTTTCTTTTTACTATTATTATTAGTCTCTTTTTCTTCGACCTTGTTTTGCTGCTTTCTGTTGCTTTCGGTCGGTCTACCGTGTAAGCAGAATTGAAAAAGGGAGCAAACAGGAAGTTGAAAGGTGATAGAAATGTGTCCGTCAAGTCATGTGGAATAAGTCAACCCTTTACTTGCAAAGGTCAGCATCCACTGCTCAGTCCCCGTCATGAACACCTTGGTACTCTCATCGAACAAAAAAGAAACCAATTTCGCGGTATCAAGTGCCCTTTCCCAATCAACTTAACGAGGAAACGAAAAAAAGGGATGCCTCAAGGTCTCTGTCCACATGAGGATTCTATTTACCCATAGATAATACAAACACCTAGTTTAAACTACACTACGGGTCTATTTCCCAATACCCTCCAACAACTTTTTCACAATCTCAATATACTCCTTCCCACACCCCTCAGCCGTCGCCAACGCCTCCTTGATAACATCCAAATCAATCATTCCAATGATATTCGCCAACACGAACCAGTCGGTCGGCGGGATGGTGCAGACGCCTGTTTGGACGTAACAGGCCGAATGGCTTTGCAGCGCGGTGGATTTGATCACCTGGCATTGGGTGGAGAGCTGGCCTTGTGGTGGGGTTGTGAGGAGGGGGACGAGCGAGGTTTGGAGGCAGGTCATGACGTTCCAGATCCTTATGAAGGTGTGTGTGTGAGTGGGATTGGATAGTCTAGCGGATCGACACCAAATCCCGCCGAAAAAACAATCTCGCAAACGTACCACTCCTTTCCCTTTGGACTAAACCACTGAATATTGTCCGCAAACTTATTACAATACTTGTCTCCGTACCCCACCGCGTAACCCTCAGGTCCACACGGGTACTGTTTCTCGACGCAAGAGGTGTAAAACGAGCAGGACTTTGGTTGTGGGTGGAGGCATTCTGCGGCCGGGTAAGGGGGTTGTGGCTGTGGCAGTGCGAGGGAGGGTATGGGGATGAGAGTCGCGCAGATCAGGGCTGCTCCCGCGGGGGTGAGGTGGACCATGTTTCTCAACGGGGCTTTTGGGGGTGTGAGATTGGGAAAAAGAATGCGAGAAGGAGAAAGTGAGAAAGTGTGAAAGCGTGAAAGCTGACGGAGTTTGTTTGTGGCTGATGATAAGCCACGATCAGCCCAGCCAGCCACTGGACACGAGCGCGTCAAAAGAGAAAAGCTACTGCACAAGAGTTTGCTTCCAAGTTCACTCGCGGGCGTAGAGTCATAGACGGAGAGCGCAAAGTCACGGTAATGGTTATGGCATACCTACTATATACGCCGGCACTGGGTCCACCACAATCCGTTTGCAAAACTGAGACAAAGCAAAAGCAACCCATTCGACAATGCGCAGTTGGGATACTTTGCCGTGCGAGACCCAGACCCAACCCCAAATATACAAGCATCACCGCCTTACGTTTGGTTTGGAAATTGAGCTCATTAAATGTCTCAGATCAAGCACTATGAGACCGAAACCGAAACATCCAATTCCAAGACCATGACACGCCAGTAGGTCTCACGCCAAGCAAACCAAAACTTAAAAACTTCCCAGGTTTAAAACAACCCGTTCCCTTCCTCTCCCCGCAAGACCATTCATTGTCCGCAAACTATACTTTTACGATGCATCTCTTACTGGCAGTCGTCCACCTGCTCCTCATCGCCGTCAACGTCGTGAAAGCCGGTCCGAACACGCTGGATAACGTCGCTGCTAAATTACGGGAAAATCAGATTTTTGGGGATGGTAATGCCGGTTTCTTCCTGTGCCTACTTTGATGGCGTTTTAACGTTTCGTGTGTAAAAAGTTATTCCGGAATTCACACCCACGGTCCTGTTGAACGTCGCGTACCCGGCTGGGAACGTAGAGTTGGGGAATACTCTTACCGTCGCCGGTTCGCATTTTCCCCTATCTTCGTTCTCTCACGCGCGTGTCGTATATTGATATTTTACACCTGAACGTATTTAGAGACGGCGGATGCTCCAACCGTAAAATACACCGCGCCGAACGAGGCGGATTTTTTTTCGTTGGTTATGGTGGATCCTGGTACGTGAGGGTTGCAAAAAAAGGCGCGGGCGTATTGGAATTCCACTAACGAGGCCCGAATTTTGCTGCTTAGACGCAACGTCGCGGGCTAACCCGACTCTTCGAAACTTTCTGCATTGGGCGCTGGTTAATATTAAAGGTTTGCAATACTTGTCTCGAACGGTTCACCCCTTTCCGCGTCTTACTAAGTGTATTATTTCGTCCTCGCAGGCGACGACATCTCAACCGCCCAAAACT
>JADGKA010000537.1:0-18293 GCA_027604605.1 Borealophlyctis nickersoniae
GATGAATATGTAGGATGGTGGGGGTCGCACTGTGTAATCGGTGTGTTGCGGGGTGGGCGAGGTGAGTTGCTGCGGTGGCAAGGTGGGTGTACATGGCGAAGAAGGGTGTGTGTACATCATTGGAGGTTGTAATGCCGGTTCCAGACCAGTGTGGTGGTCTTCGTTGAGGTGGTAAGGATGCGGCACGGATTGGAAGCCGGACGTTGCCCAAGAGGACGAAGAAGACGCTCCGGCGCCGACGACATTCATATCCTCAAACAAGAGCGACCCCAAATCATCGTTGCTGGAACTTCCTGGCCCCCCGATATTGTACCCATCGCAACTTTCACACGGGGTCCGCCGCCCGTCGTAATCCGTCCGCTGCGATGTACCCCACCCCATTCCACCCCCGAACTCTGGCGAGTGCCATTGCTGCGATGGGATGGGAGATGGGCTGAAGCTACGGGTGGGAAGGGCGAGCGGCGAGAAGGACGAGCTTGCGACGGACGTTGGAGATCCGAGGTGGGGAGGAGGAAACAGATCAAGGTCGCTATATCCGCCGTGCGAGAACGGGTAACTGGACATCATGGTGTCGTACCAATCGTCGGCAGACCCGTCAACGAACAGGCAAGGATCGCAGAGAGACTGTTGCATCTTGGGGGGTTTCTGGCGGGATGGAGGGCAAGAGGACGAAAGCGGGGGGTTGTTAGACGTTGTTCTGCAAAAAGATGTGGTTGTGTTGTCGAATGAAGTTGATGTGAATAAAGTCGAAGAAAACTGTGGGGGGAGAGGAGAGTCCTCAAATATATATACGTGTCTTCAAATTTGCAAGGACCTTGGCACATCAGTCCATCACCGCCCAGCAAGTCCATCTCAACTTGACCACGGAGAATCCGGCAAAAGCACTAGATCCCGAGGCCCTCAGGCCATCCTATATTGCTAACCGATGGGCAAGCTCCCACCAATTGTAATTGGTCAGGCAGGGGCAGGGCAGAGGAGTTCATGACCACAACTTTGCAGCGTCCTCCTCGCCTCGAACCAGGTCGTGCCAGTTGACCCCTTCCAGCCCTTCCCGTTTCACTCGATTAAAATTCAGCCATATGTAGCGTTCTGGTGACTCGTCTTAGTAAAATGGTGGTTGCTTTTCCGTAACCAAAGAAAAAAAAAGTCATCCCCCCACCACCCCGCTACAACCCGAACACGTAACGACGAAACAGAAATTGGAAGCGAGCAAATCGTCGAATGGGAGATTCCCCACCAGAATGTGGCGCAGCAGCACCTCCACATTCCATCCGCGAAATTGAAACGCGTCTCGCGACTGGCTGACTGGCTGACTGGGTCCAGGGGTGCAATATCGTCGTTCCGGCATGTCCCCGCACCAAACCCAAGAAATCACATACCGAATGATTGTGAGGGGGCGAGCTGGGCTGGACTGAGCTAGATCACCCTCACTGCCTGCTTCGCTGCTTCGCTGCTTTGTGTCTTCCGGCTTGCTTGCTTGCTGCTCACTTGATTCATGTTGACCAGCGCGGAGCACCATAGGCTGGCCTGGGCAATTTGGATTTAAGGCTTCTTGCGCAGTCGAACCTGCTGACCTCCCACATCATCGTCCTCCACGCTGAGGACACGTCGAACCAGGAATGTACTGGACGGCGGAATAAGTTGCGGCATGCCCTTTTCGCCAGATGAGATGGGCTCCCATACGATTCACTTTGCTGCGCAGAAGCCCCCTCAAGGGCTTGATGGTGTCTTGACTGCCAGCCTGGGTCACGCGCGCTACTCACCGTGCGATGCGATGAACTGAATTGGGGATATCAAACCCTCCGTCTGCCGTGTGTCTTCACGGCAAAGTACAATGTTACTTGACGGTGAAATTAAATTCAAAAGCCATTCGTCACCAGACCAAGGACACCACCCTCCATTCGAGAGGGACAAAGCCCCCATTGTCGTTTAGTATATTTAAAACGCTCGTCAAGCCCTCCCCGTCATAGTCTCTGTCAAACCGAGCAACATCGTCCCCTAGACACACAGTCCCTCCCCTCTTCCTTCACCAAGAAACCAGACATCCCAAAGACATTGTGTTCGACGAATGCCTGCCAACCCTGCAGCCGTTCTGGCTGGACTGGTTGAATCCGGTTCAAATCGGCACCCGCGGAAAAACGCGGAGGGCGTCCGATCGCCCAGACAAGTGCTTGGAGTTGAGATACGTAGATTAAGTTAACTACTCTTTTTTTCTTTTGGGGGGCAAGCCGGGGCTGGTCGGAAGGGGATTGCAGCTGGGCCCTATCAGATATGCGTTTCCGATTGTTTGTGACAATGAGGTTAAATGAGAATCTCCACAAATAATCTCGAGTACGTTGCAGTTGTTGGGTATCCGTTTGTTTACTTCCACGAGGGTGCGGGGTTGACTGGTGTTGGTCAATGTGAACAACCAGGCGAGATATCTTCAATATGGCAACGAGACGGGGAGGGCGGGAAGGGTGTTGCCGGTACGGTCAAACTCAAAGGAAAAAAAAACACGGAGAGGAACCGCAAGCTAGGGTCAGCCCAGCCTTTTCCGTTCTTCGCCTACTCTCCACATTGGCATTCCAACTCCCACCCCTATCTGCATACGTACATATGATCCGACTAGAACGTTTTCCCGCACAACTGGCTGTCCCACGTTTTACCGGAGCCCTGCCCTGCTTGAAACACCAAGCGCTCATTTGTTGCGGGATAGTTTTTTTTTCCGCTGGCCGCTCTTTCAAGAGTGCCGAGCAAAAAAAGGTAGCAAGATTATTGAGACATTATTGAACAGCGAGTGATGTGATGAATGGCTTGCTTTCTAATGTCCAAGCGTGTCCCATTTTCGACGCATTTGCAAAAGTGGATGTTCAGGCATGTGGGAGAACAACGTGTCCGTGATCGCAGCTTGCCTTGTCAAGGCATCACCGTCAGCCCATTTCGTTCTGTCAAGGCATCAACGCCAGCGCATTCCGTTCTGTTGAGGCACCAACTCAGCTAACGGAAATGGTCGAGGCACCAACTCAGCTAACGGCATTTCAGCTTGTCCGCCTACCTCTTTTTTGAACAGTAGCCGCAAGGAAGTCCACCAAAAAAAACGAGTTAACATAGAACAAGGCGAGTCGGTTCATCGACATGCCGAACCGTCCACCGATCCGCAATACCGCATCCGTGCCCCAAGCGCGAATGATTTCATTGTCAGACCAGCAGATTGAAATTCCTTGAAAAGTCCTTGGCGGTAAACGAGTCTTTTTTCGTTTTTGTTTTATTGACGTCTTCCCCCACCTGCCACTTAACAAAGCGGCTACTCTCCCGGTAAATTCTATCAGATCCGTAAGGTAACGGACCATGACGATGTACATGTATTTGGACCGCTACCCACATCTTGTTTTTTCTAGTTTTTGGTACGGGTTGTACAGCCTGGGGCCCAAAAGCAAGACCGCAAAAAAACCTACAGTGAAAACCTACAGTACACAAGCATTGAAACTGGTCGCACTGAAACCGACCAGTTTGACGCCAATGATGCCGATTGATTTTCACCGTGCGCATTCTTGGATGTGTCGTCTGAACAGTCCAGAACGAAGTACGCACACAGCATCAGTTGAAACGTCCATGAGGGGTCCACAAGTTAGGGAAACGTCTTGGCTGCCGAGCGAGTAAATAACTCATGGTGCGTTTCAATTTCCACCAAACTGAACGAAGGGTAGAGAAAGACAATGCATAGGAGTCCTCTGCGGAGATTCGCTCGCCGGACGTGTGGAGAACCTCCCAAGGACCGCTTTTTTTTCGGTCCGCACAGGGATGTTCGGAAAATGCAAAACGGACGACGAGGTGGTAATGGAGAGCCGGGATACCGTGTATTGGCTCGTCTCTTTTGAGGCGGAGTCATCCACACCAGACTCGGCGGAAGGAAAAATAGAGGCAAGTAGAAGTTTTTCAGATTGCCAGGTAGGTGAATCCGGAGCATCGTCTACCTGGACTGCGCAAGTGGAAGTCCACGTCTGCCCTGCCATATGAATTTGCAGGTCATTAACTGAGATACCACACACATGGGCATTAAGCGCGCGCAGCCGTGGAGGGCGTGATTGGTAGTCATCCACACCAAAGCGATGATGTGGCTATCCGAACACTGGCGAATGCTTCTTGCTCAATGTCCTTGACTTTTGGCTTTGACCTGGGCGGCCGACGTTGTCCCACGAAAAGTTGAATGTTTCTACGCTCCAGACCAATCGTTCGAGATTGGAGGAGCAGAGCGTCTTTTTTTTTGCTATCGTGCCTTGGGAGGCGAATGTCAGTAAACCGGAGTATTGGAGAAGACCGACCCTTTGATTTTGAACGAAGAGAGGAAACCCATATCGAAGCAATCGGTATCCAACCGTCGTGGCCTCCCAACTGGTTTTTTCCTGTCGAAACCTAATTTCATTTTGAGATTAATCACGCGAAAGTTCGTCAACAATTGCCGGGTTGGTCTTCGTGCGGGACTTCCGGCAATCAGTAGCGCCTAGTTCGTTTTTTTCTTCCTGATGGTGTTCGAGGGAGAACTTCCAGCACGCATCATGCGTTTTCACGGAAAATGGTTTCACCCATTACATAGTCAGGTCCGAGTCACTTGCATCTTGAGGCGCACTCTTTGAATTAGAGGGCATTAAGCCTCCTGCTGCAACCTCTGCGGCGGTGGACGACCATTTTTTTTGGGGTGACCGACGCCATCACCAGCACCTAATATCCAGCCAGCTACCATCGATAACCAAAACACAATCCGGCCACATATTTGCGTTGCTTTCCCCTTTAGGTACTATTCCCTCGAAGGCCCCACATATGCTTGCGTCCTTTTTTTTCGGCGGAGTTGGTCCCTTTTCTAGTGCGGGACAGTTCGTTGCGGGTTTTCCTTGGCAGAATACCAGCAGACCTCTACAACTTCTATAAACCAACAACCAAACACATACGCAAGACGTGTGGCACATGTTTGTATTGGTATTATTGCGGGTTCACTTTTCCCCGTGTATCCTCCGCAGTGCCGCGTTGCTTTTTTTGGACAACTGTGTTCCCGTGATCACCAATGAAAGTGGAAATTCAAATGGTCCGTATCATATGAACAAACAAATGAACCGGGTTGACTTTCGCATGCTTCGTGAGGAGCATGGGTTCAATGAGCGAACCATCTGTCTAAGCTTTTTTTTAATTCGGTCTGCATTGCCTAACTAACACCCTAGCTCCAAATAGAGGCCATGTACGAAGACGAGCGTTTTGCAATGTGTGTGGACTGCGCGCGTGGTGCGTGCCGTGGATAGTGGTATCCCAGCCTTCCTTGACGGGACTAACGATTGTGGACCGAAAAAAATTGGAGATGCTGGTTGGAAGAGGATTCAAGCGGCACGTATGAGGGATCACCTGGCCAGCGTTTCGCAATTGCGAAGTTTTGGTGGGGATCCAGCGTTCGGTGCGTGTGCCAAGCCGCAAACACCCCAAACCCCAAAACAGAAAACCGACCGCCCTCTCTAAAAAAAACAGTGATACACCTCAAGAAGTGATCTGTGGTGTGTTCGGGATGTGCTCGTCGAACGATATGGACCGCCCAACGGCACCGCAGTGCCAGCATCCTCAAATTCCCATCTTTGTGGGTTGGTTCCGTCAATTCTGACCATATCCTTTGATTTTTTTTGCGGTGAGTGGACGTATACTCCCAACAAACCACCGTAGAGTAATTTTGGTGCACTGTGATTTCTGGGTTCGCAGCAAGACTGCAAAAGACTTCCCACCTCTGGGAGCATACGTATATACGGTGTACCAAGTTTGTAGTTGCAGTTTTTTTTCCCCGGGGGAGGTGCGGACATGGCAGCTGCGGTCTGGCAGAGGTCCTGCCATGGAAACTTACGACCAAAAGGGAAAAAAACCAATCTTCGTGCGCATTGTACAATTGTAGAGCGATATGGATCATATCCTCCCGCCCGTAATATCGTCTATCACCACTCGGCTCCACTCCACTACTGGTTCCAACGTCGTTCATATTGGTTCAATCACAATCACGGTCAATGGAACTTACGACCAAAACAAAAACAAAAAAAACAAGTTCAGTACAGAATGGCCACCCCATCTTAATAGCTTTAGAGTGATATGGATCATATTTGATAATTACAGAGTACACTTGCAAAGTGTCCTGTTCACTATTGTACCGTCTCTTGCTTCAACCACTGGGTTTCCATCAACTGCCAGATTATAATGCCATTTCCCTGGCCCATCAAGTTTTTTTTTGGTCATCCATTTTTGCCTCCCACGTTGGACTGATACTTTATGGTGATCACCGTCAAGGGATCTCGGATGTTGTACATTGCTGTATTGGTCAAGTCGTCGTGTGTGATGCGCGCGGGCTTAACAGATGCATGGTATGGGCGGTTTTCATCAACCGCACCATTACAATTCCTCAAACATTCCCCATTTTTTTTGGCCACTCACTTTTTGCCCACATCAAACTGATACCGTGCGGTGAAGCTCTATCGACCAAATTGAGATGCATTGGTTCGGTTATGAAGAGAAAGATTCATATCGTGTTTGCGGGCGCAGATACACACAACCGGGGTAATTTGGTACGGTGTGGGTTTCATCAACCGCCACGAATACAATCCTGCATCGTTCGTTTCTTTGCGACCGATTTTTTGCCGCCCACGTCAGAGTGCTGCCTTCCGGTGAAGCACCATCAAACAAAAGAGATGTATTGGTTCAACTATAAACCGAAAGGTTCATGTAATGATTTGTACCCGCAGATATGACGACTGCGGGAAATTGGTATGGCACTCATTTGTTCCCAGGACCGCCGTCATGTACAACGCTTGATGGTTGATACACCTTCCTATATATAGGTAATGCCATGCTCATAGCTTGGGTATCTAGTTGGACATGGTACCCTTTGTCGCGTTGTGCATTTGATTGTTTGGGTATCCCAACGTGCGTCACCCCTTTCAAAATGAAAATGAAGAACGTGAAAATGCCAACTAGGGCATCATTCTTTTCCAGCTCTTTTTTCAGCTGACCCCAATCCTCCTGCTGCGCGTCCGTCACGAGCGTCCGCTCGGATTCAAAATCTTTGCCAACGAGCTCCCTCCATGGTGTAATTCATAGTATATTAATAACGCATACATATAAAATGCTTTTATACTGTTCAGGTTTCTTTATATGTTCATACTTGTTCACGTTCCTCTTTAATAGTTCACATTTTTTTTAAAAGAACTCTCCGGTACCACGACATCTTTTTACCTCCGATACTTGATGGCCAGGTAGAATAGAATGCGGAAGATTACAATGATAGCAATAAGAATGACGACCCAATGTCCATAGTTGATGTTGTTGATGTTGAGTGACTTTGAAATGCGCCCACAAGAATTAGGACGGGGGGTGAGGTTAACCAAGAATACGAGTGGACTCACCTCCAAAACATCATCTCCCATAAATGCACACTCCCCTTGCTCCTGCAACTGACTATAATACGCGCACTGACATTTCCCTGCCGGGTTGGTTCCACACGTCCACTTTGTCCCCGCCAAATCCTCGTTCATCAGCAACTGGAAACTGTACATTTGATAATCCATGTAATGGAACGAGTACTGCCAGAATTTGGGGAGGTTGCGCATAAAGTAACCCTGGACGACCATCCAGAATCCGTTCGCGAAGGCGGCGATAGCGAGCGCGGCGATGAAAATTGGGAGCAGAGCCGCGACGAGAATGACTTGGGATTCGGCTGCGTAGATAGCGAGGAAGAGGTAGGCAACGAATTGGAAAAAGTGGTCAGCTCCGGGTTGCAGGCCGATCGCCCAGTAGCTGTAGATGCGGTTGGAGTTAGAATACCGTTATACTTGTTCGTGATTTGGCGGAGATGAGCTTACCAAATGAGTGCGAACACCAAAGCACAAGCAAACAAGAACGGAATAGCCACGACGGTGTTTGCGATAGCGTAGGCACCAGGTCCGTACAACCCATTGGCCCGCTCCCTCAGGAACACGCTTCGCTCCTCCAAGAAAGCAGGAATACCCGCCACACTCATAAAGGCCAAAAACGCTACGCTGAAAAAGTGCACGGAAATGCGATCTTGCAATCGCTCCTGTGACTGCCCCAAGTTGATCCACACGAGCCCCAGCATCAAACCCATCCCAACGTACATCCCCATGCGCACCCCATAGGCGATGAGGTTGCGGCGGTAGTTGATCAAGGAGCGTTCTACCAGAACGACTGTTTTGGAGAAGTGTGCAGCCATCCCTACAGACGTCATATTCTCAAGAGCGAAACTGGATTGGCGCCCTGCAAGCAACTGCTCCATCTCCGACTTGATCATAGCTCCCTTCTCGTCCGTCCACAATGCAGCAAAGTCGGCGTCTTCCACCCCGGCAATCTCCCTGAAATCAGCGTTGATAAGGTGCAGCGCGTGGTCAGCAGGCGGCATGTGCGCAGGGACAGGGAACCCGCCTTCTGCGCAGTACTCGGTCAGCGCATCCGCGGGCCCGAGGTAAACCGTTTTTGCATCCGCTAGCAACAGAAGACGGTCGAATAGGTTGAAACACTGCAGTGAGGGTTGATGAACGGTAGCAATCACGGCGATGCCTTCTTCGCGCGCAATATTACGAAGGAGAGAAAGCACTTGAAAGGCCGTGTCAGAATCCAAACCGCTCGTCGGTTCGTCAAGGAAGAGAATACGAGGGCGAGTGATGGATGACGTGCCGATCGTCGCTCGGCGCTTCTGACCGCCTGAGATACCTCGCTGTAACGGATTCCCAATCAGCGAGCTTTTGACGCGGGTGAGGCCGAGTTCGGTTAGAGTTTGTTCAACACGGGCGTTTATCGCCTGGGATGACTCGGAGAAAGCAAAGTGTAGGCGAGCGGCGTAGTAGAGGGTTTCTTCGACTGTCAAGGCGCTGAAGAGCGCGTCGTCTTGTTCCACGTACGAGGAAACATTGGACATTTTGAATTCTTTTGATCCATTCAACGTAACCTAGAGCCACAGCTGTCAACCAGAGATGGAACGAGAAATAGGGTACCTGAACAGGCAACTCGAAACTCACCAAACCTTCCACCGCAACACCTCTCCTCCTATCAGCCAGGGCATCCAAGAAAGTGGATTTTCCGGCACCGCTTGGGCCCATGATAGCCATAACCTGTCCACTCTCCACCCATCCGTTGATGCCATCCAAAAGGACTTTCCCGTCCGGAAGCGTACATTTGATGTCCTTCCACAAAAGAATATCTGGCTTCGCGTCTGCCTTGCTGCCCGGTTTATCTGCTGTTACATTGACGACGGTAAGTTCGGCCATTTTTGTCAGTAGCTAGTCTACCTACATAGATAGTTCTGTCTTTCGCTTCCCACCTTCGTCTCCTTTTAAAAGGGACGAGCGGAGGTCGCGGAGGTTGTTCGAACCCCTTGAATTCTCTTGAATATCCGTTTCAGTGTCCCTGAATACCCCCTTGAATACCGTTGGATACCCCTTGGATACCTGTCCGAAAACTCGTCTCCAATCCGTTAGATACGCGTCCAACTTCCCACCGAACCAAAAATGTCATCTCCTCTGACGGCAATATCTGCGTCGAGAAATGTAAACCTAACCTACAACGGCCCGACGTCCTCTGTCGGCGCAAAAGCAGAGCGGTGGGAAGGGTTTGCATTGGAGTTGGCCGACGGTGTGCAACAGGGGGCAAGCATGTTCGACTGTGGCGCAAAAGCCGAGAGGAATGGCGACGGAAGGTGCTCAGTTATGAGCCATAGAAGTTGTTTCAGCGATCCTCAGGTTTGAGTTTTACGCACAGGGACTTGGCTACCTTTTAGGTATGTGGCTGTTATTCACTCGGGTCCTTGGTATGAGCAGGACGACGCAGAACAGGAAACGCTTCGCAATATAGCGTCCCATCGAGAAAAGCTGCGCCGAGCGCGGTTGTTTCGTGCGGATCTCAGAGTTCGTCTACGGGAGAGGGCGGATAGAAAGAAGCAAACGGTGCGGGGAGTGCTTGAGGCTGCTACAGGTGACACCTCACCGGTTATCCTCTTGGAGCATGAGCTGGACACCTCACCAGAATTGATCCGTTCGTGCAGCGGAGTCATATCACCGTCACCACCGCTGCCATGTCCATGGCGGTTCCGCCGCTCAACTTTCCTCTACCCTTCCCCGTGCACTATCAAACGAGTCGCTTGTTCTCACTGATTTTCCAGAAACCCGTACGTGTCATACACGACTAACACCTTTCCACTTGTCCCAAATTTTGCACCAACCATAAATTCGTTTTTTTTCAAACCTTATAGGCCCATACACCATACATCCTGAAGAACCATATCACTTCCACGCGCGACACTTCTCATCAAAGGACGACCTGCCACTTGCTCCATCCGAAAAGCCATTAAATGAGCGCGATGAGAGGGAGAAGCTATTGAGAATGTTTTATCGAGCTGGTGAGGTAGACGAGATTAAACGGAAGCAGGTGAGATTTGTAGTTTGTAGGACGAAGTCGAGTAAGATCCCGTTGTTGATTCAACACCCGTGGTTCTGAACTCGCGGCATTTCAGTTCGGAAAGGTGTATCTGGCAAAAAGAAAGCAGTTTGCCGAGGAAGAACGCAAACATGTCGTTGAGAAGAGAAATCTCGAAGCGGGATCGTACCAAAGGGATAGGTGCGCACACTCTAACCATAGACCTTGTCGTCACAGTATCTTGCGTCCTTATCAAGCCGTTTCTTTCTGTGGAATAGTTTGGATCTGGACGCACCGCGAGGACGATCACGGTATCGCAATGATTCCATAGTGGTTGAACGATCTCAACGAGGTGATCGAAGAAGCAGCGACGCGAAAGCCCAGCCGGACTTCACCAGCATTTCGGAGGTCGTAAGCGGAAAAAAATATCAACCGGAATGCTATGGTGGGAGAACAGGCGATGGATCATCCAATGGGACTAAAACGCCCGAGCTAGGACAAAGTAGATGATAGGCTCACGTAGCTGGCTTGAGTCACTTTGGAAATGGTAAACCAGGAAATATATAATCATTTGAAAGTAAGTAAAAACAACACAAAATAGTGTGAAAACTAAGACCACCACAAAAAAAGCCGTTCTCAGCACGGCGTCCCATCCCCAATCACCAACTGGACCTGCTTAAGCTGGTCATAGAATCGCCAAACTCCATAGAATCCATCCCCGTTCCTCCTCTGTACAAATCGTCGGATGACTCTGATAGTGGGTCCTCGGTTGTAAAAACCTCATCAAAGAAGCTGACGTCGAAGTCATCCGTCTGAATCAATCGGAAGCACTGTTAGAAACCCAACTGCGCTCAAGCCAGCAACAACTTGCAATTTCCCAACCCCGACAAGCATGGGAAACAAAACACACCAGACCAACTCACCAATTCAGGTTTAAAAGGCACCTCAATCTCCTTCTTCAACAACCTATCGAAATCCACCCCAATGTAGAAATCGTGCCCCATAATTTCCTTCCCTCCTTCGGGACCACACCCCAATCGCTTCGCTGGCGTTCTACACAACAACCGCGCAATCAAATCCATCGCGTCGTCACTGACGTGGCCGGGGTACTCCACTTCAGCGGTAATGATGTTTTCGCGGATCATTTCGCGGTCATCGGAATAGAAGGGGTGGAATCCGCAGAGCATCTCGAAGAGAACGACGCCGTACGCCCACCAATCGGCTGCAAAGGAATTTTCTAGGCCTTGGAGAACTTCCGGGGCCTGGCAGATGCATAATTAGTGTGAAGTTATATGAGAAAGCAAAGGCTTGAACAGGTCAAAGGGCTTACCAGGTACTCTAACGTTCCAACTACCGACACGGTATCCGAATCATCGTCGTTGACATCCTCCTGTTTGCTCAATCCGAAATCCGTGATCTTAACATGGCCATCTTTTGCGAGGAGAATATTTTCCAGCTTTAAATCTCTGAAATGATATTGGAATGTACATATGAAAAACTGTCTTGGTTATTGACCTCTTCGGCGTTTCTTTCCGGCCAACCTCACCTGTAAACAACATCCTTCTCGTGCAAATATTCCAATGCGAGCAGAAGTTCGGCACCATAGAATCGGACCCGCTCTTCTGAGAAACGTCCAAAGTTGCTCACATGGAAATATAGCTCGCCGCCGTTGACATATTCCTTTAAGACGGGATGTCACAATTGCTATCAGTCCTCGAAAGCCTCCAAACCCTCAGGAGCACGCCAAACCTGCTTACCATAACAAGATATAGTCTCTCCTTGCTCTGAAACGCGTAATGTAGCCCGACGATAAAGGGATGCTGGACGCTACGAAGGATGGCACTTTCTTTGCCAGGGTTGTAACAGTCGTCATCTTCGGAGAATTTGTCCAGAACTTTAATAGCGTAGACTTTGCTTGTAGATTTTCTGCTGCAGAGGAGGACCTACGATTCCCGCATGCGGTGGGCAAGATGAGCATCCCGAAGGAAGTCGAAGCACTTGGGCATGTGTAATGTACCTTTGCAAATTTCCCCCTGCCCAAAACTTTATGTATCTCAAAGTCCGCAATCGTCATCTTCCGACTTCCCCGCACATCTAATGAAGTCGTACTTCTATCCGATGACGCACTTCCCGACGCAATACTCCTCCTTATACCACTGTTCTCCCTCACCAGCTTTTCTTCGACCATCACTTCCACCCTCTGACCGCCCACCCGACTAGATACTTTTATACTATTCACCCACTCATCCATCTCTACCTGCGAACCCGCCGCAAATACATGCCTTTCCTCTCCACCTCTTGTAATCACCACGAATGTCGCGGCACGCTTATACACTCCATAAGCGCAGGTTTCAACGGTGGATTGGTCGAGGTTCAGGGTGATAGTGATGTGATCGTTAATGGCTTCGTCCTTGGAGGCCGTCGGACGTAGCGTCAGCAGGCAGTTTTCCAGTTTTCCCCAACAAGGTGTCCATTTTTGTTTGGAGTCTTCCTTATATTTATGGATCCAGCCTTCTTTGTAGAGTTTGTTGACCACCACTCGTTGTTGCTATGCGTTGGGGTTGTGCACCGTTGAGTAGGAAGATACAAGAGAATCGGTGGAAAAAGTTCAAGCACTCACCTTTGGCTTACTATCCAGAGACTTCGCCCAATCCTGTGACAATACGTTCAACATTTTGCATAATTCCTCGACTTCCATTCTACCCCCCTTCTTCGCATGTCGCCTATTTAACGTGCCCTGCGCGGATCGCAGACCAGACGGATTGGTGCTCATTTTGTTTGCGCCGGTTCCACCTGCCGAGTCGTCCACCCCAAAGAACCCAGCAAGCTTTGCTACACGTTTGGCCGGAACGGCCGGGTCCAGGTTTGTGGTGCTGTCCGAATGGGTCAGTTCGGGAGTTTCTGCTTGTTCATGTTCCGTCTGTATGAATATCGGGAAAATTCGCGCGATTCAAAAAGTGAGTTCATCCTGCAGCATCCCTTAAACACATAGGAGACGGGTAACCCCACCGGCTTATGACGCAGCAAATTCTTCGTCGATTTGCGTTTGAACAAGAAAATCTCATCATCCCGCCATCGTATCATGATATCATACATTTGCTCATCCGGTGTAATCTGCCTCTCGGCTACGCACATCGTGAGGCATCAGTATCAATCCGTTCGTCTACAGAAAACCACCGGAGAACTTACTAGCTGAACCCTGCTGGTACTCGAACATTGCGTACTCTTCATTATTTTCTTTAATTCCCAATCTTTCAAGGACTATCTTCACGCCTAGAGACGCGGGTGCGGTGATTGGAAGGGTGATGCTCGTGTACGTGAGATTGCCGAAATAAATGCGAGCAATCCACGAATTTTTGTCTTCGGGTTGTGTCTATGCAATTTTGTTTCAGCATCAACGATGGCATAATTTAGTTTCAGCAGAGAACGAGGGCAGAGTTGTAAACCATTAAAACGGGATGACACACCGTTTTCTGTTCCTGCTGCGTACGATTCCGAATCACGATTTTGGAAATCTCGTCTAATTCCTTCCTTTGACCCTTTTTGACCCCAAAAAAGTCTGCTAGCTTGCCGGCGGTGCGCTTTGCAGGTTCGCGGTTGGGCTAAAAACGCCAGTTTCAGGGTGCAGCGCAGTCGGTCAGAAAAATATGACATGTGCGTGCGTACCTCTGGACTCATCACAAAGCCAGGAGCGATTGATGATGCGCTCTGGCAAGGGGAGTGAAGCTTCAGGCGAGATTGCACCAGCAAAGTCGTGCAATGGGGGTAAAACGTACCGTCCTTCTGGTCTCCCATGACTTGGGTGACCCGACCAAAGCCTTAAATGAATCTGTCGACCTCGACACTTTCATCTTCATTGTTGCTGGTTTATTTGCATTTCCTTTCATCCCCGTGGGATCCGCAAGAGTGTCCCTACTTTCCCTATCCAGCGAACCCAATGATCCAGATCGATTGAATTCCACGATGTTCAGTGGGGGTGTCGCGGGTTGCACACCCCACCGAGCAGAATCCTGAGAATGCAGCGAATCACTTTTCATCATTCCAGAACCCAGAAGATCCCCTGAATCATACGCCGTTGCAGATGATGCACTGCCCGGACGAGACCCTTTCTTTTTGCCCGCGTCTTGCAGCGCATGCATCACTTCGTTCTCCATTTTCCAGAGTCCAGCCCCAGTGTTGGAACTAAATCCCCACGACCTCCGATTCATCTCGACGTCCGTCCCGTCCAAATCCCCGGTACCACTGTTTCCTCGTTGCATTCTCCGCTCGTCCATCTCCTCATCAAAACTGTCGACTCCTTCACGCATCGGCGGCCGTTTTTGCCGCGGGGGGAATGGTCGTTGCCCTGCTTTCGCGCCATCGTAATCCTCGTCACTCGTAATTCCAAGGACTTTCGAAAGTTTGCTTGAGCGATAAGCTTCTTTTACTCGTTTCAGATCTTCAGCAACGGCCGCCTGCTTTGTCATTAGAGCGTTTACGTCCACATTGGATGGAATGCCGAGCATGTTCGAGACTTTTGCTGCGCGTTTCGCCGCCTGTACGATGTTTGGAGCCAATTAATCCACCGCCCGCAGCTCTCGGACAAAGACACTACACATCATACTGACAAGACGTTTGAATACAAACTTCGTTGTGCGGTCCCAAGGGATAAAAGGGGCCTCGGTCGGATTTACAACTTCAACCTTGCTCACCTCCCCTACTTTGACGTTAATAAATGCATGAGGTCTATTAGCTTCTATCAACGTCTTACCGGTATTATCCAAAGATTCCTTCAACAGCCCCCACCCTTCCCTCTCTGCCTCGTCAATCCCTTCGACCATGAAAAGCACCTTCAAGACCTCCTCGGCCGTTGTCCCCGCATCGACGATGACATTTCTTTGGACCTTATTTTCAAGCTCGATGCGTACGTTCCACTTGACCGTGGATTTCCGGCGCATGCGCAGTTTAATAAATGGAAGTGTCGCCGAGGATGGGGAAGAGGTGGTATCTTCCGCAGGGGGTGTGTTCTCTGGTGGAACGAAAAAGTCTACAGGGGTGTTTGGGTCTACTCGAGTTTCTACGGTGCGGCCTGGAAAGATAGAGAAATAAATGCTGGGCTGACGACAATTGCTGGTATCAAGTTCTATCAGCGTAATTAAAAAACCCTCACCATCGGGCATCACATCCATATGAAATATACGGTATGATTCCGTCAGCTCAGAAAATCCCAACTTTGCCAGCGCCTCCAGCCTGACCTCGTTTACCGTCGCGTTCGGAGGTACCGCAAACATCGTGCAAGCGTCATCTTCCGTGTAAATAAACACAGGTACGGTACCCGCCATTCTAGGAAAATTGGGCAAACCCGGACGCTGCGTATTTGCCGCCGTGTACGGTAAAGGGGGTGCGGGGATGAGAGGTTTCGCAGATACCGTTGATGGTTGCGACCGGCATCCAGAGGTTGAGGACTGGTCCGCCGCAGGTTCAAACGCAAAAAAATTTGACGGTGCTTTGAATTCTGAGCCGGGACTGGACCGCGGGGTGGATGCTGTTGAGATATTCGGAGATTGAATGGACCACCGGGTGGATGGGGTATGGGAGTGCCGGCGAGCTCCGCCTGCCGCGGGGGGTTGCTGCTGCTGCTGCTGCGCTCCCGCAATCGTCGCTGCCGCACGCTGGTATATGCTTGCAGGTGTTGGTGTTGTAACGCTAGACGCAACGCTTGCTCGGCGCCCTTTGTCTATGGATAATACGCCCAAGCTCCCACGAGACGCTGACGGTGTGTGACTGATCAACTGGGCGCTTTGCCCAATGTTAACCGGAAGATAGTCCAGGCCTTCAGGCAGACGACCACCTCCGCTTTCATCAGTATCTCCAGCCGGAGAAAGAGGCGACGCCAACGTCTCGGTATCATCATTCTCAACCTCACTTGTACCGTCCGCGTAATATTCCCCACGCACGATCGTCGCTTGCGTGGGAGACTTGATCAAAGCTGGTAGTCGTGGATACCCGTAATCATACCCATCGTGAGCAGAATCCGTTTGCCGCAGTATTGATTCGGGCGTGATGGTTTGGACGTTTAGAGACTCCGATGCTGGCCGGCCGAAGTCACCAGCAGCAGCAGCCCACGACGGTACGGAACGGCCAGCGCTACCTTGTTGTGAAACATGGGTTGAAAAAAGGACATAACAAACGGACGTCACAACACCGTCAACGTGCAAAATCGGTCGGTGAGCATACCCGTTGACAGCTGCTTTCTTATTTGCGACGTTGTTCCCAGCGTTGGTGGTTCCTCATACGGTTTTACCGGCTGCGCAGGATGTTCGATTTTGGGTGGTAGGGCTGGAAGTTCCCTTCCATTTGCCGTATGCTGTGACTGACTCATTGGGCCTCCTATGAATGCACTCCGGATGGGGAGAGCAAGCTGTTTTTGCAAAAGATTTGATTGAGCAAACGCGAGGGGCAGACGCGAAGGCACGAAATGGGTCTGGGCAATCGTTTCCCTGACCGCTGCCCAAATATTGGGTCTAAAAAGTGACTGATCGGGCGGACCCGTGGTTACCCTCGATTGCGAGTGGGGTCATATATTAAAGACGTGAAAAATTAAAACAAAAAACAATTGGGGTCTGACGGTTGACACCCCGATCCAGAATACATGCTCAGTACACTCTAACCCACAACAACCGCCCCCAGTTATGCAGTTTAAATGGAACCCCAACCCAACCCTCGTCCGTTAAATTACACCTCCTCATTCAACCCCCTCCGTGACGCCGCTAAACTCTGCTTTGATTTTGAAAACTCGTTGGGAAGTCTGGGCAACGGGATTCTGGACTTGCTCTGAGTTTTGGCAAGGGACGACTGGCTTCCGCGGGTTTGCTCCGTGTCAGATTCGTCCATCGTCCCTCGGCCTTCCCTTTCTTCTGCGTCCTCTTCTTCTTCTTCTCCATCCGCGCGAGATTGATTTCTGGAAATCGCCTGCGTCCGCGTTGCCGTCTTTGCCCTGCTCTTTGCTCTCGCGTCTCCATTCCCAGTTCCACCCTCGTTATCCGTTTCGTCCTCCCCATCCACTGCCCTGGTCCCGGTTTTGTAAACCGCGACATTGCTCTTGCTTTTCAAACTGGCTTTCGACCCAAGCTCCCTTAGCTTATCGAATTTGGCCACAGGCCCATCAGCGGTTTGTTCGTCGGTTTCGTCCGCTTCTTGGCCGTCAACAGAGGAGCGGCGAGATCCACCAGCACCCTTTTCACGTTTGCTTCGTGCGGTTCGTGTCGTTCGCGGACCGTCAGTGGCATCATCGGAGATGTGTTCCGCACCGGATTCAGACGTCGCGTCGGTGTCCCCAGCACGAGATTTCACACCACGTTGACTCCGAGTTTTGGGGTTGGTGGTGCCACCCATGACTTGAACGGCTTCGGACTCGTAGACGGTGTTTGTGTCTTGCGGGCGGTGGGCGGCGTTGGGCATGGGTTCTTCTTCGATTTCGTCGGGTGAGGCGTCTCGTTCGATGGCCTGTTGCTTCCGTGAAATGTCTGGAAAAGTTGTGTTTGAGAGTGAGTTGACATGCGCAGAAAGCACCCCATGCAGTAGAACCATACCATTTGCTTTTTCGGCGGTTTTGACGCTCTCTCGGTCTCCACGGGACTTTGCCGATCGTTTCTGTCCATTATCTTTGTCCCTAGTCGCATCAGCTCCCATCTTCTTTCTCACTTGCGCAATCTGTTCTCGTCCTTCGTCCGCTACACTCTTGACTCTCCGCGAGTTTGCTGGAGAGTATCGAACAAGAGGGTCAGCTCACCCCACGCGCAGCAGAACACGCAATATCTCCCCAAGAACGCAAATACACTCACCACCCACAATCTTCCCCTCCCCCGTTTCCTCCACCACATCCCGTCCTT